>JASSUY010049654.1:0-13237 GCA_032466535.1 Forpus xanthops
GGGGGGAGGGGGGGATGCTTGGCCCTGGGAGAATGAGGGGCAATGGTGTCCTGTGCAGCCTGCCTTTGCACCACACAACCCGCAATCTTAACAGCTCTGGAGATCATTCATTCCTTGCTGCCTATTTTTTTAAACAGAATTAAGACTGTACAGGTCAAATACGGCTTAATCACCATTGTTTCCCCATCAGTTTTCTGTATTTCGATAAGACACCATACAAATTACAGTTTCTCACCTGCCGTGAGATTAGATAGCCATGCCTGTGATACAGGTTATGCAGCACGAGAGATACCGAGTACCTGGAAACTGCTTGCTGTACAAAACATATTTGCAGATTACAAGTCAGAGGGCCTACTTCTTGAAAATGTTTAACACACTAAATTTGGGATTATCTCACTAAGAGTTAAGAATATTCAAAGTCTTGTAAAATGATTTATCATTGAGATAAACGATCTCAGTGATCTTCGTACTGGCAATGAAGGGCATTTAGGGTATACCCATGAGGCATATGCCACCATAACATGAAAAAAAATGTGATACAACAAAGTCTGCTGTACAAGCTATTAAGAAGAAAGTTACTTCTGGTGAATAAAGCAACAAGTTTAAACTGATCACTGGATACCCATTCAGAGTTAAAGACTCACATAAATTGCCTTAATTGGATCTTTGATCACTTTGTTTCTACAGAGTCTGTTACTAACTAAAAAAAATGCACACTGAGGAAGGGGGAAAATATGTGTGGGCTTTTTTAATCTTTACGCTAATTAGATCCATTTACCAGAATTTTCATTTCTGAAGAAAAAAACCAACCCAGTCGCAGGAGATAAGTATTACTTGTTATGCTTACACAATGACATGAAATTGCGTTTCCCCGCTGAAGTTTTCTTAATGAACTAAACCAGATTTAAATTTATCACATTTGAGAGTAAAACATATACAGTGTTTGTCTGCGGAAGGCTTCCCGTCTCTCTAGCAAAGGTATTTGTTTGGAAAAGGGCTTTAAACAAAAACATTCATTTAGAACCAATTTTTTTAACAACATTCAGGAAATCTACCATTTTGCACTTCTGCCTGAGAGGTAGAGCCTGGGTCTTCAAAGGATATCCAAGGCACAGACAGGCAGTTCAGTTTACTGGGGGAGAATGGGTTTGGACTATGTCCCATCCTCCACTTTGCAAAAATGCACAGATCATACTGTTGAATTGAAATTGGAACGCTTCCAGTTGAGCTTGCTGGCTCCTGGGAATCATCTTCTGAGCACTATCTTCTCCCAGTGAGCCTCAGCACCTAACTCAAGCTTGAAGATTCTCCTCCAAGTACCTACCCACAGAGGTCCACATCCACTCTGGAAAACCTGTAGGTCCAACAGTCCCTTTTAGTGCCTCACACTTAAGGACACAAATGGTCTTATTTCATTTAGCACAAAATAATTTGATTTGATCATGGACATCTTGCAGAGCTAAGCAAAAAAACCTTACATTTGGATTCACAGTAAGACTTCTGTTGAATTCAGGAGTCACTGGGTCAATCCTGTAGGCTATTCTGAGTGCAAATGTTAATCTTTATGTTGCTAGACCCAACAGAGAAAAGTGTTCCAGAGGGACCCTTTCCTGATAACAAATTACATCACCTGCTTCATGGTGTATGTGGTGCTTAATTTTAAAAGAAATAATTCTTTTAAACCAGTATCATTAAAAGCTGTTCACTCACTCAAAGAACTTGTTGAATGTCTGTGCCTCAGGAGTGGACAATTTAGAGCTACCTTCCCCCTCCCTCCCCTCCGTTTTTGTAGTACTAAGCAAATTAACATCTCTAAAAAGTCTGGGGCTCTCAGGACAGGCTTTCAGTTGACAGTGATTAGCATAGCCTCTCTGAATTAAATAGACTGAAGCAATTCACACCATTGAGAATCCACAGGGGCAGAGTGAGAAGAAACTGCAAATTAGGAAAAGAATAGAGAACACAATACCAGCACTGATGTCCTGGCACACAGGCTTTTATTCTGGAGATAGTTTACAAGCGGTTCATAACCTTTGGACTCCAGACTGTCTGTAGAACCAGCACGAGGAGGTTCAAGAGTTGGTCTGAACTTTTCCATCCAGTTTGGCACTGTCAATATTTGGAAGGTGCACTGGAACCCATAAAGTCTCCACAAAATGTATGTTATTGAAACAATACAAAAATCCCAACCCTGAAGCGTGCATCCATGAAGTTGTTTGAGACTTTACTACTTGAATCCAAAAAAGGTATTAAGGAGATAAATACTTTTAACTTCACTGTACTTAAAAGGAATTCCCAGGAAAATAGCTAACACATTTTTAACGGAGTCCAAAACCAGCCTCTCATTCCATATTCCTAATTTCAGATTAATTTTAAAAATATTTATAATCTTAAACTTTCTTCAGTTAATAGAATAATACATAAAAATTGCCCAAGTATGATTTCTCTGCCCACAAAAAAACGTGACTGGAGAATTCACAAACCCAAATCATTTATGTTACAGACGTGTCATCATTTCACTAATCTGTTTAAAATATCTTCATTTTATTTCATTGTTCATTATAAATCAATACAGTTATCATATCAAACCATATTCAGGCATGAGTAAGTTTGTCAAGAAAAAAATATTTTAAGGGCTACAAATTAAGGTTTTGTTCTTTGATAAGAACTTAAAAAAATAAATAGGAAAATATTTATGGCTATGTATTTTAGTAGTTTGTGAATGAAAGATTCTTATAATAGTTATTATGTACTCTAAAGGACTTCATGACATGTTAACCAGAAAGTGACATTCACTATTAACTTAATTGACAAAGCTTTTGTGCAACCAGAGCCAAATGAAGTACGCTGTTAATAAACAACATAAAAGTTATCTTTTCATTCCTTCATCATTTTATGGTTTTTGTTCTGTCACAGGGAACATAAATGAATTAAATGTACTTACACCAGTGCAAGGAGAGCCTAAAGGAAGAGGGAGTTGAATGCCCAGCAACGTTTTAACAAAGAATTTTTACCTGGTCAATAAAAATACCTTAAATGCATCAAATTCTAAACTTCTGTCCTGAACAGAAGCTTTTACTGTGAGCAACGGACACTATACAGTTATAAATCCATTACCTTATTCAAAGCTAACAATCTCATTTGTTTGTAGAGGTAGTTCGCTTAATTCATCAAGGGAGGAAAGTTAATCTGAAATCACAATTTCCAAAGTACTTAATATATCTCCAAGTAGCCATGATCAAAAACCTGAAATACCAACTTACTCTGCCCATAACTCTGAAAAAAAAACCCAAACCACTCATCCAGAACCAGCATTTTTCTAACAGTTTAAGGACTGTTCGAGTTAAAGATACTAATTCAAACCATTTAGAAGCGGAGATGATATATCAAGCTGACCATGCAATGCTATTATTCACTATAAGAACTATGCTTGCATGAGAGGTCTCTCCCACATACAAAATGTAAATTTCTGCCTTCGTAGAAGTTCAGAAAACACAATTGTTAAACCATATGCCTTATAACAAGCGATTTCCACAGTTTTAGAAGTCCCCAGCATAAAAGCAAGCTCCAGTTTTGACTCACCTGATCTATTAGGTTTTTGCCTTGCACAGAAAGCTCAAAGTTTCAGCACTATCTTGCCCCTCCATTCACCGTACAGAATATCTCCACATAGTAACCTCCTGCATAAAGCATAATCTTGCCTATTTTCTTCCCCTTTCTCAAAGCTTGAAAGCAAAGTTACGCCAGCTATCCTGAGCAGCTTTATACTGCATTGAGCACCTGTTCAGACAACAGTCATTTACAAAATCAAAGTAACAGCTGAGTTGAGGTCAGCCACCCTGTGAACTTCAGGACATACTCAGAGACCCCACTACCCTCTTTCCCTCCTGTCTTTATTTGAAAATAGCACCTCTAGTAATGTGATGCCTGCCTTCCCTTCCCTTCCCTGTTTAAGCAGGCAGTGAAAGCCCTCCTGCTGTCTTCTACTTCTAAGAAAGCATTAGTCTCCAACCTGCCCGATGCCTCTCTGCAGAAGTAAGACAGCTCATCTCACACTGATAAGAGTTTGTATAAGGAGCACAGGTTCAACAGAGCGGGTTAACCATTAGCTAGCACCCATACAGGTCTTATTACACTCACGATGCATGCTTATTAAGGCACCCTTAAATGAAGTTTAGTTTAAGAGGAGCACTTGGGGCAGTCAGTCTTCTCTAAGCACCGCTGAAGGGTAACACCCGCTTCCCCAACACAGCCTCAACACAGAGCATCACAATGTACACAGAGCCAGCCTTGGTCACAAGCTCCACATTTGTAAAACAGTGGCTGTCAATACTTCACTTACACAACTCACACGTTTCTTATTGATACCAGAAACTGCTCAAAAGGAATCCAGGGGCACTAAATACTCAGATATTTGCAGATTCAACAAACATCCCTAAAACAAGTCCATGCAAACACCCCTCCACATTCACCTATAACACGCACCACTCTGGAGGCTGAAAGCAGCAGCTTTTATTCCTAAAAAAGATAGTGGACAGTTATCATGCTTCTTCAAATCTTTTTTTTTTTTTTTTCCCCAAGTCACTCATGCTACTCAGGAAACTACTTAGCCCTGCCACCACCTTCTATTAACTTAATCTCGACAAAAACGTTAGCTGCAGCGATACTCTGTCATGTCACACAAATGATTTTGTCAAGACCAAACCATGAGGTTTATTATTACGGGCTTTTATTACAAAACCATCTAGAAGCCACAAGAGCACTGTGCCAGGCATCACGTAAAGGCATAGAAAGAAACCTCACCACCTCAAAGAGTATGCAATCAGACAGAGAAGGGAGACACAAAGTAAAAAAAGTGGAAGTGGCATTACTTCACAGGACAAACAGTATATATTGAGGCTTTGAAAGATTAAGCCCCTTCTCCTGCAACTTTAGACTTACTATGGCAGCTATTAACATTACAGGGCTTTGTATGCATGCCAGGGCTGAAGCACAGGGATTGTCAATCTCCAGTAATTTAGTCTAAATGTGCTCAGTCTAGGAGCTGAACACATCTCTCCTATGTCTCACTCACAGTTTTAACAACCCCAGATTTACCACATTTTCACACCTATACACCCTTCTTCTTGTGACAGTTGGTGCTACCCTGTTCCTGGTTTATATTAATTCAAGATCCAGATCTAGTGCCTAGCTTTTCAATCTTTGTAGCACAAATAAGATTAATTTTTAATTTTAAGGCCCTGATTCAGCAAAACATTCAACTATGTGCTTAATTCTATCCCTATTCAGTAAAGTACTTAAGTATTTGCTTAATTCTCATTTACTCCTGAGACTTGAACATGTGCTTAAAGATAAGCCTCTTCTTAAGTACTTTGCTGAGCTAGGGCCTAAACTGTGACCTAGGAGCCAGAAAGAAGAAAATAGATCAATAATGTCCAGTGCTATTTCATCATAAACATTAGGTTAGCTGAAAGAAAAAGATGAATATAGAACCACTTTGATTCAAGTAGTTGAGTTGCCTTATAGAAGAGCCCAACTTTCTACAATCCTACAAAGACGTATCTCTTAAAAATTCCTTCTTGTTGCCGACCTGTATCTACAAACAAGCATTGTAGCAGTGTGTTGAACCAACTCCTCACTCTCAGTTAGGGGACTGGAATCATGAAGTTTTTCGAGCTGGGTACCCGATGATTAAGTATGAAATAAAATTCAGAGCAGAATCTAATTTAATGAGTACAGTTGAACAGAATTCAGGTTTTTATTGTTTTAAGACAAAAATAATGAAGAAATTGGGAAGATATCAGGGAAGGGACTCTACGGTAAAAGCAAGAACAAAAGGTAAGACTCTGGAGCTCCTCTAGGAAAAAAACTGCTAGAGCTTTATCATCATCAACAGAGACCAAGCAGACACTGTGTAATACACTCCCTTGCAAAAAGGTCTCATCATGGGTGGATCCTTGGGCCACCAGGCAGACAACAGAAGATCAGGATCAAAGAAGCTCTTGGCAGGGCAAAATGTGCCTACACATCTAGGCTTAGGCTCTGACAGTACAGAAGGCAAAACATCACTTTATTTCAAAAAGGACAAGTATATTGGCTAGTTGCTCATTTTCTTACGTATTTGTCCACCCTACCCTTATGACCCTGAATCATTCCATAAAGCCTGCTTTTCCAGTGACAGGATCCTAAACTGACCAAACATATCCTTTTTACTGCAGGCTCACTCTTCAAGCTACCTTCCTACTTCAAGGATCAACAGAACTGGCATGGACAAAAACTACTGGGAAGCTGCAAGTCAGAAAAAAAAAAAACACAGATGAAGCTTACATCCTGCTTCTTCTAGCAACGCATCTCTATCATTTCACTGGCAAAGTCTGGGCAAGGAAAAGTACTAAAATTGGATATATCCCACTACACTGTAGAAAGATGTTCTCGCAAATGGGGATGCTTCAGATGACTTTTACCTTTGGAGAAACTGGTCCACTAGCGTTTTACCAGAAGGTCCCTACTACAAACTAAGACCAAAAACATGTATGTTACTGGCAGGTCTCCCACTGGCAAATCTTTCGTGTCCGCCACTGCTGCTGCTCTTCTTTCTGGAACTGCTGTTTCTCTGTAGCTGAGTTCACTGTTTTCATCTACCTTTTGATTTCTAGCAAACAGGAATGCTATTTAACTCAGTTTCTAACTTATACATATGCTTAACTTCAGGCACTGTAAATGGTTCCACTGAAGCCTCAGTTATGGTACATAAAGCTAAAACATATGCACAACTGCCTGGAGGATTGGGGCCTAAAAACCTGAGTATTTACTAGCTATTACTCTTTTGATGGATCCATCCCACTATAATGATGGATAAAAGTGTTTATAAAGAAAAGCTTTGAAGATGAGAGATACTCCTTAAGTACATGTGTGGAGTAGGGGAAGTGGAAAGGACTAGAAACACAGATTGCATTGGCTGCCCTGATGTTTGCCATGGAAACCACACATCATTATTAGCAGCTGTACGACGAAGTAGCCTACTGGGTTAAAGTAGTTCCTCATATTTTGGATGAGCATGTTCAAACAGAGCCAGAGAGCCAGATAGCAGAGTCCTCAAAAGGAAGATGTCCCATGGGGACACACCATTCCCTGGAAAGTTCTGCTGCAGTGATACCTATGCTTACCATCAACATGCACCTCTGTCAACATGGCCTTTGTCTCTCTCCTGCCCGTGTGGCAGTGGGCACGGCCAAAGGCTAACACAGAGCATGGTGAAGGGATGAAAAATATTTAATCTGTGTACCCATTGTCATAAGGGTAGGAAAGGTCACCTGGCGCTCCCCTTCAATCACACACGGGGCCAGGTACCTGCTGTCCCCTGCTCAGCTGCTGGGGCTGTGGAGGTATAAAATATTTCCTAACAAAAAGAAACTGGATCACTTGCCTGAGGGAGCCGTAACATTTATTCCGACGACAATGAAAGACAGCTTTGATCACCGCAGTGGCCATACATCTCTGACTGTAGACAGCAAGCCCACCTCAACACAGTTACAGCCCGTGTATACCAGCCTCCTTCCTCCTGCCAGGCTGGATGTCAGGCTAATCAGTTTCATCTGACAGATTTTAATTAAATTAATTAGGGCCCTTCTGAATGGACTTGATTAGGGCTCCACAGAGGAATCCCTTGTGAAAAGAAACCCTGTCGAGAAAGGCACTAATATTTTTCTCCTCTCACAATGAGAAGTTTCTTGGGTTGTTATTGGATTTTTTACACCATTAATAAAAGTACTTTATAAACACATAGCATATGATGGTTTTTGAAGCTTGACACCCAATTATATTAAATTAACAATAGCCTTCTACAAACAAACAGAAGATTTTCATGTCCTCCTTCGAGCAATTTTGTCATTCTGAAGTTACTGCCAACTCCAGCATTTCAAATACAACCAGTTATCCTGATTTTAATAGAAATATGCAAAATCAAGATGTAAACCAGTTTAATCACTTCCAATCAACCTTCTCAGAGTAGCTTCTTATACCAGCACGTGTAGAAATGTAGCGTTGCTAACACTGTGAGAGACCACCTTGCTCCCTACATTGGTTTGTGCAAGAATAAAGACCATTTTTGTTCCACAGGACCAGTCTCAATCTGTCTTGGCACCATTTTGAAAGGGTTCAATATGGGCAAAACCCCCTCTCGTCTGCACAGGCACGACAGTACAACCAAGTTAGAAGGCATCATTTTACTTCCCATACCGTATTTGGCACCTCCAAAAGTGCTGAAGCTGGAAAACCTCTGGTGCTGGTAAATAACAAGTGGTGACAGTCACACTGTCCACAGGATAAGATCCCATCACCCATGAAGGCACAGCTAGTGCATACTAAGTAGCTGGTCCTGTAGCTAGTAATAACCACTGCTGTATCAGAGCTAGTCCAATGGACACATGCTTCAGAAGCATATTAAAAAGTGACATAAAATCCTAAGTTTACAAATAGAAAAGCTCATTGTACTGTAGTTACAGAAAGGTCATCCTTCACCATGCAACCTGCAACCATAAAAATGCAGGTAATTCTTACTGCTAGTTTAAACTAAATGTACTTGAAAAATTAACCCATCTCTAAACATTCTTCTTGTTTTATGTTCCTTGTAAGTCCACCAGGCAGAAAGCAGACTTCTTTGCCCACTTTTCTATCTCCCATTTCTCCCCCACCTTGTAGGTTTAATGTAACAGTAAACGAAGCTTTCAAAATATCTTGCAAAGGATTTTGAATTCAACCTGAGAGGAACTAGCAGTGATCTTCTTGTGACTGAAAGGAAGATGCTAAGAGCTCAGGTGCTGTAAAAACATCACTTCACCTACCAACACTTCCTTTCCCTCTGAAGCCAGCCTGGTTATTCAAAACACTTGAGCCTGAAGTGTCAAATGATAGTCAGCCCTACAAATTTTTTTCTGACACAGGCTGAATGGGCAAAGGGAACCGAGGTGGGAAGATGCTGCATTTAAAACGGAAGTCAAAATGAAGGTGGGGGAAGTCTATAGGAAAAGGATTGAAAAAGGAGGCAAAAAGGGTGGAGCAATAAGCTAGAGAGAGAAAATTAAGGCACAGGGTACTCTAAAGGAGAGAGTGAATGAGATAAAACAAGAGGTAAGGATGATGCCCTCCCAAGGAAGAAAAGATCCTGCAAAAGATAAAATAGTGTTAAAAAGCACTTATTTTATTAAATAAGAAAGGGGAATCAAGAAAAGGAAAAGGCCATTGCTATTTTTATTGCATGCCCCATTCTGGTTTTATTTTTCCATTTTATTTTCAACATGCCTGTTATGCTATAAGTGTCTCAAGAAAATCCTGTGTTTTGCTAATTCACCACCTATTTACTATAGTGTTTCAATAAACAATAACTATTCCAGCTTATTTGGTTAGTCTGAGTCCAGCAGACCCAAATGCATTTTCTGGTACTATTTTGCTTAGCGTCCAGTGGTTTTTTGAGGTTCACATTAATTTATTCTGAGCTTGAGCCAATAAATAAAATCTTTGTATTGTACTGAGATTAGACTTACATGTTGATATTCAAATTCCACTTCCAAATACATACCTGGTTGCAGCATCTGTTACAGTTTTATCTGCATCACCACACTTCAGAAGAAATACAAATTGCATAGAGTGTAATTCTGTCCAGTAATTTCAATAGAAATATCTATCTTGACACTTTTGGGGCTATTTTATAATTGCTGCAAGGAAAGAAGGCAGATAAAGAGGGATAGATTTGCCTTTGCAGGAAACAAAAAATGGCTTTGCTTAATAAATTATACAAAGGAAGATAGGTAGCAAAAAAAAAAAAAAGACACATCCAGGAAGAAAAAAGAATTCAGTGCAACTGACCTTCAAGTTCCCTCTACTCTTTCATTAACTGTCCACTGAGGTGGTTCCTGGCCAAATACGGGCAATTCAGAGCCTGTCATAGAATTACAAGATGAATTAGGGACTTCTGCCACAAATTTACAGCTACCAAGGCCTCTGCTGATTAAATTTTCCCAGACTTGAAAGTAATTTCACTGGAAACACTCTTAATGTGGCCCCAAGATCAGCATCACGACAAATGAGGAAGGGGGATAACACTTTTCCTTTCCAATTACTGGGTGATTTTTTCCTCCCGTGTGATTTGTAAGCAAATAGCCATATTTTAAGCCAGTGTGATGACATGAAAGTGCCAGATCCAACATAAATTGTTTACATCTTAAAAAACCTGCCAGAAAAATCTCAGTTTCCAGTTCCCCTAAGGAAAGGCGACTCCTGCACTTTCGTTTAACTTCTGACTTGCAGAGCTTATTAAATGTCAATTATCACACTAAACAATTACTGACTCACCACAAAATCAACTGAAAAGCTAATGCAGTTGAAACTGTACACAGATACGCTCACTACAGGTGAGTAACTTCACATGCATGACTAGTGCCACTGCACTCAGTGGCATAGGCCATGTGCATAACTATTTGCAACACCAGGGCCTCAAATTATAAACCCACTGAAGCAGAAACCAGATCTTATCTGCTTGTAAAGCACCTGGCAGTGCACCTATCTTTGCCACTACATAAATCAATTATCATTAGCATCTGAATTTTGTCAGCTCCAGCACTCTCTCCTAACCTCAAACACCAAATTTCTTTCCAGAGTGATGCTTGTGCAGTGAATGATAATAACACATGTGTGGATACTGAACTATCCTGGGATTTAATGTAGAGTTGTTTCAAAATTCTCAATACAAGATGAACACGTGTCAGACATCTGAAAAGCTTCTAAGGTCCGAGGTCTGGGTGGGGTAAGGGAAAACTTTAAAAGTAAAAAATACACTGAAATGAAACCCTGAAACACTTTGACCTTTAAACACAACCTTCCTCCCCTCCTGAGGTTTAAGATAAGTTCAGCAAACAAAATTTCACCCTGCGCTTGACACATAATCTGCTAAATTGCTGAAGAAATAAACAAACACTTTTTCCTTTAAAAAATCTCAACATAATTTTAGGGGAAAGACAGACTGCATTTCTTGTAACTACTGGTGATGGTGTCTACATGCAAGCTTACATAGAAGGTAAAGCACTGTTAGATTTTAACAGGAAATACAAACTTAGAGAGACAGAAACAGTTGTGAAATAGCAGCTCAAAGATAAGGAACTCTGAACAAGATGACTTTTGGTCATCTGAAGAATAGTCATCTTCTCTAATCATTTCAGACTGATTGCTTCAGTTTGGTAATCTCACATTTCAATAGGTTTTTACTGCTGAACCTACAGAAACAGGGAGGGGGGATGGGAGAGGACCAGACTGGAAGTGCCGGTCAGTTCACTCAACACTTTTGGTGTACCTCAGCTAACACTTCGAAAGTTCTCCAGTTTTCCCTTCAGAGCGCCAGCTGACTGCATTTCCAATGGCACAAGAACACCCAACCATGAGTAAGTAAGCAGAAAAAAAAAACCCTGCAATTAAAAAAATCTAGTGGAACACAGTTTTGAGGTATCCCCACCCCTCTTGGAAAAGGAGCATATCTGAAGGGAACATACATTTCCATGTTTGACGATTTGATGTTATGCAAATCTCATCACAACAGCAGTTGGCTTTGCTGTATAGGTATTCAGCGCCACTCTGCTTCTGCCATTGCTTTCTCTGAGACCTAGCCTTTGCTAGTAGATTATGTAGACAGCTCCTTCAAACAGGCACAAAAAAACTTCAGTGAGCAGTGAAAGCTACTATGTGTTCAGCAGACCAAACTAAACTGAAATGGAGAAAAATAAACAAACCCAATCAAAAAAATAAGGAAAAGGAGTAAACTCTTCACTCATTCATTTAGGTAAGACAGAAATCCTTGACTTAGTAATCACATGCTAGCAAAAGACACAAAGACTCTGATTAAATTACATATTACACAAAAAGACTGTCTCGTTAAAGCAAGGGAGGTAAAAAAAGGGCACTGGTTTTATTCTTGTCCAAGACCTGCTTGAGTATGTATGCACACAGAACTCTTTACCTTCTGACACCACTCTCTAAAGCTATTTTCCTTTTATTCTTCCATATACCACAAAAACTCCACTACTCAGTTTCTGGTAACACATCTTCCTTCAAATTCTTAGCTGGGTCTGTTAAAAAAAAAAGGACTGTGATGAATTTTTGTTTGTGTTTATTATTTCTGCATGGAGTGCGATGCAACAGCAGAGAGCAACACTATTAATTCTTAGGCTTTAAGCCAAAGAAAGCAGCTAAGTTTTTCAAATCTATGATAAAAAAGAAGGGAATATCAGACTAAATCTGTCACAAAAAGATTTACAGAAATAAAAATGTAAGATTAGAACACACAGAATGACAATGAAATCTACTCTAAATCTTCCACCTTTTCCTCTGCTTGTGCCACGCAATAGAAAACTGAATAGATTCGCATTATCCCACCCCAGTCTCTCTTCACACAACATATGCCACTTTGCATCCAGTAACTACGTACATTTTAAAAACCAAAAAAAAAGTAATTTAACTCGTAAGTGTGACACATGACTACAAAAGCACTTCCGCGAGCCGTATAATCATCCTGGGGCTGCGTCCACCTCATGAAGTAACCCTTGGGGGCAGCTACTTACTCACAGCTCTTTCTTCACATCAGAAACACCAAGTGGAAGCCTCCCCTTGGATCTAGGTCAGGACATACAGTGCAGTCTGCCTGCGCAGTGCCTAGGGCAGGTGTGACCGCGGGCTGGCCGGCAGCTTTTCGCACTGAGAAAAGCGCCAGCAGTTCAGAGTCTTTAGGAAGTGAGAAAGTAGAGCAGAAGCTAAGAGAGAACATCTTTTAAGCAGATATTTAGGAGCCTCTGCAATCCTTTTACCAGACATACAAATGTCAACCTGGCTGCTTGTTTCTCTCCCCCCCCCCAAATACCAACCCTTCTCCTGAACTAGTTGGAAGGGACTTGCAAAGGGGTGGAGTAAGAGAAATCAGTGCAGCAAGTCACCTTTCGGCCACCTATGACATCAGCCTACTGCCCTGATTCCTTCATTAATACCTTTGAGCTGAAAACAATGGGCTTGCCATTAAGCACCACACAGTTCGAGATAAGAAAGCCCTAAGCAGATAATAATCGGTGCATTTAGCTGGATTTCAAACATTCAGCTGCTTAATCATTTCTTCCTCACTGCATGCTACCCAAACACACGGGGAATGCTTCGGATGCCTTGGGCTAAGGAAGAAGGATCTGGGGTGTGGGGAAGAGGAGGG
>JASSUY010049661.1:0-25994 GCA_032466535.1 Forpus xanthops
TCCTTCCCATTTCCCCGGGACTGGGGAAGAAAGAGGGGGGGGGGGTGTGTGCGCAGAACTGTTTGAGGGGCCTCAAACTACGACACACACCACCCTAAGCAATCAGCTTCTGTGCTGAGCAAGGAGCTCCTCTGCGCTGCTGCACGTGAGCAAGGCCCATGTTTGTATGGTGTGATATCCCAGAGCCATCGGTGTTGGAAGGGCCCTCTGGAGATCACCCGGTCCAACCCCTGCCAAGGCAGGGTCACCCAGAGGAGGGCACAAACGTGTCCATGGTGGATTTGGGATGTCACCAGCGAGGGAGACTCCACAACCCCCAAGGCAGCCTGTGCCAGGGCTCCGACATCCTCACATAAAGTTCTTCCTCATGTTGAGGTGACACTTATGTGTTCATTTATGGCCATTGCTCCTCATGTTGTCACAGGGCATCACTGGAAAGAACAAGGCAAGTCTTTACAGGCTCAGTCTGAAGCATCTGAAGTCAATGAGGCTTTTGTTGTTAACGTAGGCTTGGAGAGCGCTGGGCAGGTACTTCAGCAGGTTGATGTGGGCACCACATAACCTCTGTGTACCTTGGTTCCCTCGCTGTCAAATTACAAAAGACAAACCAGGAAATCAAAGGAAAGTGCTTTGGAAAGCATTCATCTGTGAAGCGCTCCGGGCAGCTAATGAGAAAACTCATTGTATTTCCTGCTTTTCAGTGAAGTCTTGAGCTGAGACTTGAAAGAAAGAGTTAAACACAAGCGATTCACTGAGCTAAGAAAAGCGTGTAAAGATGCCTGTGTAATTAGAGAATGTATACGAAGGCATTTATATACTGAGACATTTTACTATATATACATTTACTAAATGCATACTGAGACATTTTCATGTTTGCTTGTAAGAGCCCCAGAGTCTAAAACTTAGAGGGCAGTGTGGGTTGGGGCTGCATGCGGAGCCGGTCGCACGCATTTTGGCAGGCAAGCTCCTGCTGAATGTATTGACCAGCCACCAGAGGGAGATGGGATGCGCTTTTCCTGGGTACTCGCTGATGCCGGAGTGCGGTTTTAAGTTAAAATAGACGGTTTCCGTAGTTTTACAATAGCAGCTGGCCCTCGTAAGAAACCCCAGGCTTCTTTCCCTTCCAGCCCTGTGTAAAGCGGCCCTGCCCTGCTGTTTGCTGTGCAATGCTCTGTGCCTCTGGGGAGGCTGACGTTTCTCCTATGCACTGCTTTCCTTGCAGTCTATGAGCCATTGAGCAGATGCTGCTCACCTCCAGGCTCTGCAAGGCACGGGCTGGGGTTCCCTGTGGTCCTCCCATCCAGCTCCACATCTACAGCTCTTCCCAGCTCTTCATCCTTTACAGTTGCTTTCCAGTGTCCTCACTGCTCCCATGTCCTCAGGTTATCCTCTGGTACCAGATACTGAAAAAGAGTAAATATCAATATTAATTTTCTGTCCTCTGTCCTTTGTACATCAATGATAAGGCAAGTGTAACTAGTTTGGTTTATGACTTTATGTACATGATGAATGGGGTTTGTTTCCTGGTTTTATCTGTATTTCGCTGTTTCTGTGTGTTGTGGCAGAGGCCTACAGGTTTTCTGTATCAAGTACCTACAACCCTATCTAATGCCTGAGTTTTTCAATGTCTGTATTTAAATTCAGGTGTTATCCTTGTGAGGCAATAACAAAACTCATCAAAGATGAGAATTCCAGACAGCACGCATCAGAGATGATAAATAAAGGACAGCTAGTCAAAGAAAGCATAAAACTGATGTAGTGTAGGCTTGGATATTAAAGCTGTCATCTGGATCATATCGAAGTTTCAAAGTTTTACCATTCTCTTGGGTTCTTTATTTCTGTTTGAGAGAAAGCTCACAAGATGCTTTAATTAGGGGTTTTCTTATTATAGCGTTTTATTAGCTTGTTAATCAAGCTTAAGAAGACGTATTTTTAGATTCCTTGCTGGCAGTGCTTATCTCTTGTGCTTTCTATTTGAAGTGCCAGTCTGGAAGGAGAAGGTATTCATTGTCCTTGGCTCTAGGAAGATATGCATTACGTTTAACAGTGATTTGGAGCTTTAATCATCATAAGGACCCATGATAAAGCAAAACAGGAGGCTGTTTTTTCAGCCATTCTAGGCCCTCCTACTCAGGACCACCAATTCACATATGGCAGGGCTGAGCTGCAGTTGCCTCCAACTTTTATTTATTCACTTAAGCCCCAAAAGCTATTTTGTATGACAGAAACGTCAATAGCATTCCTATTTGCATTTCCCCTTTTCCTTTGGTTAGAGTGTTGATCCTAGCTCATAATCCCTTCCAGAGCTGCTTTTTCTTGAACAAATTAAATTTACAAACACTGAAGCAGAACCATGCTATTCCTTCACTCTCATGTGCAGCCTGCATGTGATCCCTTTAGGCTACAGTCCCACTTGGAATACTTAATGTTGACTTGTCGAGTTTCACCAACTGCACAGTGACATGGGCAGGATTAAATCTTGTTTTATTCCATTGGCTCCCTAGGCAGGCAGGAGCAGGGTATGGAGGGCTCCTGGTGTTTGACTCTGTTCCACCACTGCAGTGCAAATAATAGCGTATTAGTGACTGCTGACATTGGGCACCTTGACACAAAGAGGACATTTTTGCAGGACTGAAATGCATTGTCAAGTGGAGTTCGTGTTCAGGGTTGTGTAGTGTGTAAGCAGAAGGCATTATGTTTACACCCAGAAGATAGCTTGATGGTACATTAAGGGCTGACCTTCATACCATATCATTTATTAGAGCAAGCTGTATAGTAAGCTCCATATCATGGTTCAAAATAAGGTTAACTTTTGTTCCATGGCTGAACTACCAAAGGGCTTGGAGCATTAAAGCTCTCAGACCAGTTCTGAGCTTCTTAGCTTTTTGGTTGAAAGGTGACTGTTAAGCTCTTCTATAAGTTGGGAAGGTGCTTTAGCTGGAATATTGTACAATCCCTGTCAGACAGTGGATATCCTCCAAGCTGATTTTCTTTCAGAGTCCATCAGACTGCCTTTGCTTTCTGACTGCCCAAAGGAAATTACAGTGTAGGGTACTCATAATCATGTTATCTCTTTTATAGCTGCAGATCATTTTTACGACACTGTAGATATACAAAGCCCTGATCGATATCGAGAGATGTGCTATCCTTTTAAGTGATGTGACTCTGCCAAATTTCAGACATGAAAATGTTCCAGGTGAAGCGTTATTGGGTTTCATAATTTTTACAATATCTAAAAACAGTTGCCAAGCTTCATTGGATATGAAAGCATCGATTTTTTTTCCCTTTTTAATACTTTGCACTGTTGTCAGATCGAGTCCATCTGTTCTAATCTCACATTGTCTCTTCTGCTGAAGGAATGGTTTCACGTTTCCAAATAATTGCTGCTGTCCTTGCTTTGTGATGAATAGCATATTTAGCAATCTGTCCTTCATGCCATGAAATACTAGAATATCTCCTAGGCCCAAAGTATGCAACCAAGTATTTAATGTATTTAAAGGCTTATTGAATCAATTTAATAGATGAATCCGCGTTCTTTCTATTTTTAATTTCCCTGATGCCTCATTTGGGAGCTCTGAACTTTAGGTAGAAGGAAACGGATTAATACTGTACGTCAGTCAACCTGTTTATCAATGTCCAGGTGTGGTTCTGGTTGTTAAATAACCGAAAAGAAGCAACAGTGACTGATAGGAATGTTATTCATTTACAGATATCTGTTTATAACCCCTCCAAATGGAAGAATTCTCTGTTTTAGCCCTTGCAGTGTAATGAACAGGCTCTGAAAGTCCTGTGCAAACCTGTGATCATTGGTTTATCTTTTTAGGCTGTTGTTAGTTTTCAGATTTGCTTTATAAGGATTTAGCAATCTTTTCTTGTTCACACATGCTTTCAGTGACCCATTTTACCAAGGGCGGGTTCTTGAGGCTACGTAAACCAATCCAGGTTTATAGACTGGTGTTTGAATTAACCCTCCCTACTCATGATTTTTCAATAGATTTCCTTTCTTTTTAGACAGAGCCTTTGTGTACCTCTTGCCTTAGTTCACTCCCAGGATGACTAATAGGAAAACTTTTCATAAAAAAGGGGTTTTCAGTCCTCTGAAATTAATGACATAAAATTCGGATCTACATGGGACCTAATTAACATTTTAATTCTTATTGATAGAAAATTATATGCCGATAGTAAATCCTAAAACATGGAAAATTCATTCTACAGCTATGCTGCCGCAGAATCTCTCACATTTATCCTGTGTCACTGAGCTCTTCTGTTTCATAAAACTCTGTACTGCTAATTGCAAAGGACAGTGCTTCAGTCATTCCTGCTAAAAACTGCCTCTTTTTGTTCTCCAGAGATCATAAAATGTAAAAAATAAAACCCAAACATCATTGTACTGCAGGAAAGAAGGTATGGTCATGGATATGATTCTAACCCATTAGAAAGAACATGAACAACCTGGCTGCAGAGGGGAATTAGAAGTGATGTATGTGAAACTGCCAACCTGAGAATTGCAGCTGAAGGAAGCAAGCCAGCAGTCTAACGACAATCAATATCCAGGTTAAGCAAACAGTGAGAGTCTGCTGGAGTTGGGAGGAAATCCACAGAGTCTGATAGTGTCTTCAGGTGTAAATTCTGAATTTGCTTCATGGACCTCTTTCTTGCCATTTACACAGAGTGAACTGATTTCTTTTGCAGCCTATCAGGCTCAGTTTATGAAGAGCTATTAAGTCCTTGCAAACAAATGATGCATGTCAGTTAGGAGTGGAGGTTGGTTTAGAAACCTGGAAACTGCTGAGACACATAAGTGACCAAAAGAACTATGTGTGTTATCACACAGTAAGGGTGGTGAGGCATGGAATGGATTGCCCAGGGAATTTGTGAATGCTCCATCGCTGATGGTGTTCAAGGCCAGGTTGGACATAGCCTTGGGTGGCATGGTTTAGTGGGAGGTGTCCCTGCCCATGGCAGGGGGGTTGGAGATGGATGATCTTGAGGTCCTTTCCAACCCTAACTATTCTATGATTCTATGATTCAACTAACCAGAGAAGCAGGCTTATGAATAAGTAAAAAATACAAAGCGGTAATATTAGAGAACTTTGTGAGTGCTGAGCTTTGCCCGACATAGTAGACATCAATCCTAGGATGGAAACAGCTGTGTTTACAACATTTTAGGATAGTTTCGTTATCAAATATTAACATGTGGGAAAGCCCTTGTGTGAAAACTTGGCAGTTGGTCCAACAGAAGATTCTTCTCCGTGCAGTATTTGCAACCAAATTGCTAAAACAGCTCAAAATAGTTTCAACCCCATTAAAAGGGATGCCTCCTATACCCCCTGTAAAAAAAAAAAAAGCTGAGATTGATTTGTAGATGAAAGAATAGTTTTTACATTTTGGCTTGATCTCGTACCCCTTACTTAGGCAAAGCTTCTTGGCAAACTGATAGCATACATACATATGAAACTGATAGTGGAGTAGACAACTGTTCTACTAATATCCCCTTATTTTATATATAACCCCTCACCAAATATCTTCATGCTTTAAAAATATCAGTTGCCACTATTTGATGAATGAAGTGTTGGAGAGTGTTTGTTTCCCTGTGCCTAGACCCCATGAAATGCAGTGAACCAGCTACTGCCTGTTCTGTCACCACTGCATAGCTTGCTTAGGATTAGCTAAGACATGTGGTGTATCTAGTGGGAATGCTGTTTTGTGAATGTGTGAGTGAGGTGTGGCACAAGCACATGGGAGAGTAGGCTTCATTTATTTTGTAGCCCAAGTTTGATGTCCTCTTAACATGATGCGTTTGCACCGTGTCCAGTTTTGGACACCCTATGTCTTCAAAACTGAGAAGTATTTGTGTCCAGATACTAAGAACCGTTGCCAAATTCTAGGAAAGACTAGCAGAGGAAACAATTTGAATTTCAAGACTTTATGTCAAGATGGCTTTGTCTGCTCTGGTGAGACCCCACTTGCATGCACTGGGATGGATTTGTCAAGGGAATTGCAGCAGCCGAAGGGAAAAGCAACAGGCAGGAGCAGTTCTTCAAGTGCTGCAATTAGCAGAAGGATTTTGATTCATCTGGATAAAAACTGAATTTCAGGAAACAGTGACTGAAACGTTTGTATTCACGTAAATGGAGCTGTAATAGCAAAATGAGGGATTACAGAAGGATTACAAGAACATAGCGTAAAGACATATGGAATGGGATGTGGTCATCAAAAAAGAGAATTGCACGTTAATTTACAAGGCATGTTAAAGTAAGAAGCAGCAATAATTGTAGCTGTGTTGTTTGAATCCAAAACACTTCATAATCAGGGGTTGATGGTTGGAAAAATGCCATTAATCTGTAAGGTATTGTAGGGTTGGGTTTGGTTACTAAAGGGGATCTTTTTAAAGCATTTTGTGTTTTAACATTTTGTGCCCAGTTAAAGCTTTAAGTACTCCCAGGAGTTGTGACCACACGGGTGGGCATCCCCACATATGGAAGCATTTAACTTCTTCAGTAGAGCTTGGAAAGCAAATGCTAGTAATACTGCTTATTTCTGCTGGTAAGAGCTGCCAGTTTTTCACTTCATTGATAAGGGACCCTTTTTAAGGTTTCATGTAAGTCATGATGAGCTGATTAAAGAACTTCCAATGTGTGGTTCGGATAATGTTAAATGACAGGAGTAAAACAAGTAGGTATGGAACTGAGGATTTCGAAGCTCAAGACTCTACGGGTGTGAATGGTTAAATCAATCTACCGCAGAAGCTCAGGAACTCAGATGTGGAGGAACATTGTAGTGAAAAACCTAAGTGGAGGAAAGGCCACATTGTTAAAAACAGATGAGAAGAATGAAAAGAAATTGCAGAAAGGACTGACAGGCCAAAAAATCTCTCGAAAGAGGTGAAGAAGCGCACGACTAAGGTGAGCTGAGCAAAAGTCAAGCAGAGTTAGACCTTGCACTGGATATTAAACGTGATGAAATCACCCAGCCTTAAGCAAGCAGTTTCAGAAACCAACCACAAAGAAGAACATGGGGTCACTGCTCAGAGATTAAATGTATGACCCTAAAAAGAAGAAAATCCTTTATTCTCAGTTCAGGAAACGCTGCTGCTGACTGTGGTGGGAAATGGAGGTTACCTCATAGGAACGAAAGCCCAGGCTTTAAAATCAAGATCATTGCAACTGATACACAAGTAAAACACAAGCAATTAGTGAAGAATGGCAATCAGGTTTCATGACCAGAAAGAGACAAGCTCGAGAGAGAGATTGTGAAGGACACACTTGAGTCTACAAAAGTTTTCCATAAGAATGAAGTCCCCTAGATGAATGTCAAGTTTGGTCCTGGAAGGCAAGTGCTTTATACCTCTTCCTGGCACTAAGCGTCAATTAAGATGTAATTAGCAACTTAGATTTATTTTCAAATTGTATTTAGGCAATGATGCTGCAAAGGAGGTGAGAAATCACAACAGGCTTTTCCCGATAGGTTCCTTCATAAAGGAGTTCCCTTCTTGACCACCAGAACCAACCAACAACCTGACAAAGAAGCATTCCAAATACCACATTTTCTGTACTACATCTACAGGGACTGCAAGAAAAAGAGGTTCAACCCGAATATCAAGGGCAAGTCACATTTTGTATCCTCTGTTCTTCCTCACCTTTTGTGATTGTGTGCTGTACTGAGGTTCGAGCGGTTCTTCCCAGAATTCAGATGAGGAGGTGCTGGGCAGTTTAACAAAATTGGCCATCTTAGTAGTAAATCAGTGCTTAGAGTGCTTATACTGTTCCAGGTAGTGTTGAAGAGGGCTGTGCAATGAATAATAAGTTTAGGCAATGCTGATAAAATAAAACCTGACTTTAGAAGTTGCTCAGAGGAGCTTGTTTCATCTTGGAAGTTTTCCCAGTATTAAATAGGAATTGTTGGGAATGCCTGAAATCTTTTATAGGAATGTAGTTCAGATACATTCCTCAGACAGACTCGTATCATTAGAGGAGCAATTGTGTCATCTCTGGTAGAATTACTCCACACCTTTGGTATTTCTTTGCAGACTTGACGTGCTTTCATGTGGTCTTACCACTTCCTAAGCATTCTTCCATAGCAAGCTTCTCTCCCAGCAAAGAACAAGCTTTCAGCTCTGATCTTTTAGGTCTGCAAAGTAATCCATGTTATTTTTCCAAAGGGCTCTGGAGCAGAGCAGTGGAAAGCTGCTGGTGCAGTGGTATAGCCTTTCCGAGAGGGCTGGATTGCCTGCAACTGGGCAAAAATGCTGCTAAATCAAACTTTCTCTCATAATTCCAGGCAAAAGGCATGGCTGGCTGCTGTGTAAAATGTGCTAAAGTGTACTGTGTAATGACTGAGTAGGCTGGCACTGTTAGCAGGGAGCATTCATGCCCCATAGTAAACACCTGGCAGAACAAGGGAACTGTGAGCTTTCTTATTTGGTCAGGGAATGGAGGGCTCAGCATGCACAGGCATGTTTAAAGCAGCGGTGGATACGTTTACCTGGAGTGAGTTTGTCTTCTTTTGGAAGTGTAAAAAGCTTGGATTTCCTGTTTGCCAGGATAAACGGTAGTAGTGTGAGTAAGGAGTGTAAGGAACGCAAGTGCCCTGTGTGCAGGGCTGGTGTCCTCAGCATAAGAAGGACATGGAGCTGCTGGAGCAAGTCCAGAGGAGGCCATGGGGATGAGCAGGGTCTGGAGCAGCAACACTGGGGCAAGAGAAGCTGTGTGGAGACCTCGGAGCAGCTTCCAGTGTCTGAAGGGGTCTACAAGGATGCTGGAGAGGGACTCTTCATCAGGAACTGTAGCAATAGGGCAAGTGGCGATGGGTTCACACTGAAACAGGGGAAGTTCAGGTTAGATCTAAGGCAGAAGGTGTTAACTTTATTCTTACTTTTTCACTTGTAATATGTATTTTTTTCATGCCGTTTAGAAAAGCTTGGCTATCAGTTTAAAGAATGTTCATGATAACAGGCAGGCAAGGGCTGGGTGAGCTCTTCTTTTATTTTTACGTGCAGTATCTTGGGTATTGGAAAGGCTCTTTAGTGATCCCTTCCTCTAAGAAGCTCAAATAATTCTTGGTATTTTATTAATCTGTCAGAGCAGGGGTTGCTTCTGAATTTATCTTGGTATTTCTGTCTGAAACAGCTGTGCAGCCTATGCTTCAAATTGCCAGCATTAAATCAACATAGTTTTCCTCCTCATTCTTCATCAATTTGTCATCTAGATAAGCCCACTACCTGCACTAGCAATCTTCCATTATCCGCTGTTCTTGCTGGTTTCTTCCATATACTTCCATCAACACCCACAAAGGCTTTTTACTCTCATATATCCTGTCTTTTTCTCTTTAGGTTTTTTAACTCCACTGCTTAAGATGATGCCTGCAGATAGCTAATGACTCTAAAAATTGAGCATGTCATAATGACTTATTTTGCCAGTGATATAGCTGGGTAGTTTGGACTTTAATCTCTTGAGATCACACAAAGGAAATAAAAGAATTGTAAGTCAGACATAGAGAAAAAAACCTCCAAAACCACACAAGAGCAAAAGGCATCTTGATTACTTCTGTTATTTATGGCAAGTTTAGCCTCATATTTCATTTCTAATTACTGAAACTGTATACAGTGAGACACGTAAATGAATATGCCATCTCCTGCATTATGCACTGTGCAGTGTCCTTCATGATCACATTTTTACCCCATGAAATTTACTCATCAGTCAGATTCTTCTGCTTTTTTCATAGATTTACTTGTCCTTAAATGTGCTTCTGTGACATGTGTATGTGTAACCTCCATAACTGAGATGTTCTCATTTGCATTGTAAAAGAGCAAAGCATTTCTAATGCCAGTATTATAATGAATACTGTATTTAAAAGATCATGCCTCATTCTTCTACGTACTGTATTGGCAGCAGAGTGCTATAGTCTGTCCTGATATTTCACTGTATAAATTAGACAGCTAAGGAAGGAAGAAGAAAAACAGCAGATAGAGATTAAGTGACCTGTTCCAGATCACAACGCACAACTTTGACAGCAGGAGAAGCAAATTCCCGGACCAACCTCCTAAATTTGGAGTCATCAGAAGTGGAATCCTCGTTTTTAGAGGGGAAAAAGAAGGCGAGGGGTTTGGAATTGGCTTGGATTTTATTTTTATCCTTTCTGTGCTTCTCTACAGCAATAGTTTTACCCATGGCTGCTTGTCAGAAACTGCTGTTCCCAGTTGTCATTTGAGTCGTGTTTGTCTAAAATGGAAACCAAACGAAACCCCCAAGTTTTACATGGGAAGGAAGGCGTTTCAGGGGCTTGCTGCTTCTCCTCCATTAGAGCACAAGCACAACTTGAAAAGGGGCATATGTTTTTCAGTGTGTAACCTCCATGTGTGGGCACGTTACATACTAAAAAAAGACCCGCTAGACTTCTTTGCAAAGAGATTTATTCGCAAAGGGAAAGATTAGCAAAATCCCCCAAACACCTGAAGGCCAAATAAATCAGAACGAAAACAAATGGGAGGCTTCTCTAGAAATACCTGTAATTGTGCAAGGTGTTTGCAAATAAGTGCTTAAAAAGAGATGTTTCTTCTTTCAAATCAGACAGAAGCTGCTGATTCCCTCTGCTTCCCTATTGCTTCTTGTGGGTGCCCCAGGCTTTTTCCTCTACTGCAGCTGTGCTCCACTGAAATAAATGGCACTTCCTGGGGACTGCATCTTTAGTTACTGGTACAGAAGTCATCGTAATGTGCACTGAGATATTTCAATAATGCTTTCAAATGGCTCTTAAAGCACAACACTGCGTAATAAAATCACAACTGCATGGTTGCGGATAGAGCTACCAGTGACACAGCTACTGACGTATTACTCCCTTCAAAGAGGAGCTCCTAGAGAGACTGTAGAGCAGCAAGGAAAGGTATAAAATCCCCCAGACACTTACTGCTGTCTGTCTTTTCTTCCCAGGTCTTTCCCAGTTTTCTGGTTTGGTTTACGATCTCCAAAGTACTGAGTTTTCATCGCTCAACTCATTTGTTGCCTTGCATCCCAGGGAATAATAATTAATGCCTAACAGTGTGACATCTGGAAAAGCGGATTCAAGGTAAGCAGATGTCTTCAAGAAGATGACAGTTATTTCCCAGAGAATCACGGAATGGTTTGGGTTGGAAAGGACCTTAACATCATCCAGTTCCAAGCCCCTGCCGTGGGCAGGGACACCTTCCACTAGAGCAGATTGCAGTTCTGCAGCATCGAAATCTAGAGGATAAAGAAAAAAGTAAACAGCATCGAAGAACTGCAGCAAGTAATCCCCTTCTCTTCCCGAGTATCCACCAGTTAATACCTAAAGTAAGTTGGTTCTAAGTGCTCTAGTGTGAGGTATCCCTGCCTGTGGCAGGGCACTGGAACTGGAGGAGCTTTAAGGTCCCTTCCAACCCAAAGCAGTCTGGGACTGTGTGATTCTGTGACATGGTGGATTTATCTGACAAGAGCTTCAGAGCTCTCAAGGCTCTTATCTCCAAAGTGTTTCGGGATTCTTCACCTAACTCTAAGCACTTGTGTGTCTAAGGAAAGGCCCCTGTGTATCAAGGCATCAAGATTTCCACTAAAGAGCGATGCACACCTCTTGGGGCAAGTAAATAAGGACTTAAAGTACTGCTGGGTGCTTGGAAACTGAGCCCTGCAGCAGCTATCAGCATCTAGCCCTGTGCTTTGCTTTTGGTTTCAGATTTTTGGGGGTTTGGTTTTGGTCATTAGCTTATTCTGCCCTTCAATACAGTGTGCAGCTTGCCGCTTTTCTCATTTGAGGACCTGTGTGCCATCCTGGACCCAAGAACTTGTACCTATAATATCAGCAGTATTTCAAGTGGACCATGGATACTCTTAAAAAGTTAGAATTGAAGATGTAAAGAGGAGGAGTTCAGGTTGGATCTAAGGCAGAAGCTGTTCCCTGTGAGGGTGCTGAGGCGCTGGCACAGGGTGCCCAGAGAAGCTGTGGCTGTCCCGTGTCTGGCAGTGTTCAAGGCCAGGTTGGATGGGGCTTGGAGCAAGCTGCTGTAGTGGAACCCCCACGGCAGGGGTTGGAAGTGGATGAGCTTTAGGGTCCCTTCCAACACAAACCAGGCTGGGATTCTAGGATTCTATAATCATTCCAGTGACAGCCATGACTGCCTTGTTTAATGTCAGGCTTCTAGAAGATCCTTCCCCAGCCAGTGCTGTTTCGGCATCTGTCCCTTAAAGAGAAAGAGAAGCACAGGTCTTACGTTTGAGTTACACAGTCTCCAGCTGGAAACATTGCCTATTATATTCTTTATTGCATTTTTTCCAGGGTATGTGGTACCTGCTTGAGTATACCAACGCCACATTTTTGTATTGTTTTGTTTGTATAGTGCCTGGCATTTGCCCAGTAACGGATAATCAAATCTTTCTGAAATCTCTTCTTTTTGCAATACAGTTTCAGTCTCATTTTGTATTTTGTGCTATTTCTTGTTCCATAAGAGCTGTTAAAACTCATAGTAGGCACTTTGACGCTCTTGTTTCTCAGGCAGTTTAGTTGGGAACAAGTGTGGTTATCTTGCAGGTATTTCCAGCGTGGTATTTGTGGAAACAAAGCCTTTGTCTCTGCACTAGTTGAGAAAATCAGTGATTGAAATCTGAGCCGTATGCTGCATTGATAGAAGGTATATTCTGGGTTTGTTTTCTGCTTGGGGAGGAATCGGCTTTCAGCTTGAGCAATCATGTATTCTCCATGTGTATTTTGTTTCTGGGAGGTTGTTCTACAAGCCTACAGGGTAGTGTTACAGGATAAAAACCTCCTGAACACATCCTAAGTACCTTTATGTGTATAGAGCTGTAGATATGCCAGATTAGATTATTTGTAGTTTAAAGGATTTTGATTTCCTTAGATTTTGGAGAGGATTTTGGAGTGTCAGGAAAAAAAAGTCTGTGTTTAAATTCATCTGATTCTTTGCATTAGTGTAAGGAAATTGTCCTCATAAATACGTCTAGGAAAAATAGTCTCCTTTGATTCTTTAGTAGCTTAAAGGCATCACTTAATGCCATCCCTATGTATATATATATGTGCATGTGGTTTGAATACAAAGACTGAAGATTGACATGGTTGGGACAGTTGATGGAAAAGGGACAGTGGACAGTTATTCAAATTCAGCATAATTGAGACTAGGGTGCAAGCAACTGCTTTTAATATTGGCAGCTAACTATTGTGCCTAATTGTCCTGTAATGATTTGTGTCCTATCGAAAAGATGTGATTTTGCAGATGAAGCTTCCTATGGAGCTATCAAATTCCTATCGTTCCCATTCCTGAAATAACCAAATGACACCTTCTTATATTTAGCTAGAGAGACCAAAGTGCTTTTCACATGCAGTGCTGCGCTGAGCACAAAAACAAATGCTAATGTGACTATCGGTACAGGACCAAACTTTATCTGAGATCTGGGGTGTTGCCATGGCAATTCCAATTGTTGGGGAAAAAAAAAAATCCCTTTTGTGCTTCATTCTGACATTATATTGCAAAATGATGATTATGAAGAAACATTCAACCCGAAAGGGGGAAAATATCATCTCTTTTTGAAGGTGTAAACCACACTTTCTACCCCATTTACTTCGTGTGGAACGCCAAGTGTGTGCCCAGATTGTTACCAGCTGTATTTCTTGCAGATGCATTTTTAATTCTCAGGTTGCCATAATAACACTGAATGTTATTTCTCCTAACTGTAATAATCAACATAATAAGGATCTGGGAGACATAGATCCCATTTCCTATGCAAAGTAGCAGTTTCTAGTATCTTATCCTGTGACCTGGACCTCCTGCGTTCAACAGTACTGCCTATGTTAGTTGAGGCATAGCTAAAATACAAACCTTACCTATGTTATTTATACAGAGCAACTATATGATCTATGTATAATATAACCAGAATAGCTCATAATAGCCAATAGATCAGTTATTTGTGTCTCTAGTTAAAAAGTTGGTTTCTACCAATACATCTCACTGGGAGAAAATTGATGTGGCTATTACCTATTCCTTGCTAAATCAATATACAGGAAGCTTTAAGTAAGAAAACCCATGCAATACTTTAAAAAAAGGGGGAAAAAATGAACGGGTAAAGTTAACAAAAGGCTACAATTCCCACTGAAGTTTTTGGGGCATTCTTTCCTATAGGAAATGCATCAAATGGGAAACATTTCCAGAAGAGAACTAATGCTTGCGGTGCTGCATTGCTGCTTTATAAATAAATCATTGTCCTTTCTTTATTGATCACAGGAACGATCCAGTGAAAGAATGCTGACTTAGTGCAGCCCTGCTCAGGAGTGCTGGATTGAGGGGAAAAAGCTGGGTAAAAGTGGGACCCAGCAGTAGGGAGCAGGGAAAAGCCCATACTGCTTAGAGATCAGGATTGGTGCATCAAATCTAGCCCTTCGTGTCTTTCATACCCCCAAAGAAGCTTATTTCAATGTCATTAATCAGGGGGAATATAAGGCAATACCGATTGTAATTACTAGATGCTGAAGACCTGTGCATAATGTGTTGTGAAATTTTTGTAGCACACGCTCAAAAAGACCTATTCTGAACAAATTCCAGTCTTTTAATGATCCTAATTGTGGCACGTATTTGTCAAGAAATAAGGCTCGAGTCTTCCAGGAATAAGTTTGAATGAGTAGGCTCTTGGAAATAATACTGCATTCCTGTGTATTGGGCTGGAATCTGGATCGTATTTGGTGCTCTCAAAGGTCATGGCTTGCCAGTCTGACAGTTTGGGATGCTGGCTTTGTCAGGACTGCTGGTGTTGGGCCACAGGGCTTTTCTGGGAAGAGAAGGAACCTGTTCAGCAAGGAGCGGAGAAACACTGTCTGGTTTGCATATCTGACTGTTACGATCAGGGCTGGATCTCGGAGGCATGTGCCTTCTAAAGCATGGCTTTCACTGGAGCCTGTGGTAAGTGTCTCTGTCGAGAGTGTACACTCACGATGCTGTCACCCAGAACTTCCACCTAGTTCCAGAATGCAAACTTCTTCTTTTTCCTATAATAAGATTTACTGGTAGAGGGCTCGGATGATGGCAGGTCATTCAGGGCCACAGTGATGCGGTGCTTTTAGGGCATGTTGTCATCACATCAGGTTTTTTCTGTTTCCCATTAATTATGAATGCTTCCAGGATGCAGGCCTGTAAGATGTAATTATTTATTCCCCTGGGAGTTTTGTCTCCAGTGTTGCATTCAGAGGCAGCACAAGCTGTCTACAGTCTCACCCAGCACTGTTAGCTCTCTGATAGGAAGCTAAGTATTAGCCAGCTTTCTGGATCACAAGAGCTCCAGGTGAGGGACTGCAGACCTGATCTCAATCACTTCAGTTGTGTAGGGTTGCTGTTACCTGTTTGCTGATGGCGAGGTGAGGCTGTGGACAGCAAAACCCTAAATTGGACCAAAAGCACTACAGGGACCAAATCTGGAGGCAAAGAAAGAGATTAAATTTAGCACTGTTTCTAACATAGCAGAAAGCACCCCTGGCTCAGCCTATTGGGCTGGCAGCGGATGGGCTTTCCCTTTCTTCTCCCAGCGTCCATGTATCAGTCCGTTCATGCCTTCTGCTCGTGTGCTGAAATGCTCGTCATTAACATGGACATCATGAACCGTGAAGTGTTTTGTTATGTGGGATAATGCAATCTGTTAAGCAGCCAACAAACCCGGTGGTTAGTACTTCTCCCTTGGACCATCTCCCTCCCAGCTCAGGCAGAGTCTGGCCGCTGACCACTAGATGACACTGTTGTATAAGGCCATGTTCAGCATCACAGCTCAGACAATAACTAATTCACTTAGAGAACATGTATGTGTATAATTAGGAGTCATCAATGTCTTTCTTTTAAAAGAAAATAAGTTTACCATATCTAATTAGATATTTCTTATAAGATGGATTTCACTCTAATTGGGTAAAGCTATGCTACTGGTTTAAAATGTAGCAAAGGATACATTTGTACTCCCTCTCACTGTTTCCGTATTTTTTTCCCCAGTCCTTGCAATAAACGGATCTGATTACACCTTTTAAATTGATGTTCTCTCAAACTCTCAACTCACGCTCTGAAACATGACGACAGAGATGATGTGTCGTCACATCTGCCCTTGTTTTCAGCACGTGAGGTTTGTTAGTGATAGCTCTCTTAATCTCGGTCTCTTTCCCCATCCTGCCAGACTGTGATCTGGGATCTGCATGTTCTCATCCGCACTGAAATGATCTATTTCAAGAGCCAACAACTGCTACCACACACGACTCTAGCTTGACCATGACAGTGCAGGCTTTCCAGCAGCAGCAAGCTCAGCAATCCCCAGCGGATGAACGGCAGCTCCAAGATGTCTGGTGTGTGTGTCTTTAAAAGCTCAGGTTTCCTACAGTGAGTGTTGCCAGTGGAGGACCCAGATCCTGTACATGTCAGACTAAATCCAGTTTACATAAAAATTGAATTTGGTGCTTTTTGGTAGGGAATGTTAATGTCTTCAAGCTTCTATGTGACTTCTGAAGGCACTGGCTAGCCAATGCCACACCCAGCACAGACAAGGCTTGCATCCCTTCCCAAAGGAATTCCACAGAATCCTGGAATCCCAGGTTGGAGCATCATCTGGTCCAACCTTTCTAAGCAAAGCATGACCCAGGCTAGATGTCCGGCACTGTGTCCAGCTGAATCTTAAGGGTCCAGCGTAGGTGAATCCTCCACTTCCCTAGGGAGATCATTCCAGTGGTTGATTGTTCTCCCTGGGAAACGTTTTCCTCCAGTGTCCAACCAGAATCTCCACAGCAGTAACTTGTGCCCATCACCCCTCATCTTTTCATGGGACTCCTTGTAAAAAGGGAGTCTCCATCTTTGTACCCCCCCTTTAAATACTGGAACACTGTGATAAGGTCTCCCCTGAGCCTCCTTTTCTCTGGTGTTGCTGCTTTAACGTTGTCAGTGTTCCCATAGCTCTATTCCTGCAGCTATCTGCCATAGGAGCCACTCACAACTCTGTTTCCCATTGATGACCAGAACCTGTCTATCAATTCTTGATGGCATCTTTTAAATGGAGATAAATTTTCTTCTGAAAAAGTCATTTGAGAATAATATTCAAAACACGGTTTATAACTACGTTATACCTCAGCAATAGCTTGTCTGACTATCCCAGTGGTGCAGGGCTTTCTCTACTATCCCTGTATCTCATATACAAAATGATGGGCTATTATACAAGAGTCATATCTCTGTCTTATTTATTGAAGTGCTGGTTCACTAAATAAAGGTTCTCAACAGTGATTTGAGCTGGTTGAAAACCCGCCTGAAAATCCTGTATTTCAGGAAAAGGTTTTCCACGAGCTCTATTTCTGAAGCTAAAGCACTTCAATTCCCAATGACCAAACCCATTAAAATACAAATTAGCCTAAAGAAACAGATGAATTACAATAGTGTATTTGCATATCATATTTTGGTGTGAATATAACAGTGTCTTCGTGTAGACTAACAGCTCCTGCAATCTTCACAGCCCTGTAGTTGGGTAAATGACTGTGGGGCAAATGAGGAAGCAAAGAGGACAAGGATGAATATTACTCATACTGAATAGGAGAGAATAGTGCAGGATTTTGTGGTCTGAATTAAAAGCTGTGTTAAATCAGTTTTCTCCACCAAGGGAGGAATCAATCCTCCCTTAGCTAATCACTTAACATGGGAGGTATATGCATGTCTCCGTATTCTTCTAATAGAAGGGGATTTAAGGAAATGGCATGTTTTGATTGTCTTTTCAGAACTGTAGATGATCAGTGATTATTGCAACAAGGGTGAATGTGATCTAAGAAAGAAAGGTGGAGAGTGATCAGGCTGGATGGAATCAGAATGCCATATCTCAAGGGAATGAAATGATCCACCTGAGGAAGGACCTTTGCATCCACGAAAGGCAGCACCAGAGATTTCTCATAAAGTCTGACCTGTTGTTCTGTAAGTAATACAGCAGAGCCTCCACTACAGAGTATCTTGTCAATTCCTTTTAATAAATGAAGCTGAACTGATGCAGCAGCCTGTGTAGTATCTCTGGTCTGTACCAATTCTCTGCTCTCTGCCTTCATGTGTGTTTCCGTGAATTGCTGATGCACTTGGCCAGTGAGTTTGCTGTGACTTCAAAGCCAAACCTTTCCCTTTGCCTTCTATAAAACATGCCCAGAAGCTGGGTACTGAAGAAAATAAGTAGGGAGAAGAATATTGATTTTAGATGTTAGGATAATCTAAGAAAAATGGTTCAAAAACAGAAGAAGGGAGAGGAGTGAAGACCCTTCTGTACTTCAGGTTTTTTACCTTGCTCATTTGTTGCTGTTATTTTCCAGCAAATTCCTTTGTAGCGAAGCAACTGGCTCCATATAAATGTGAACACTAACTGGGAATGATGCAGTTGTAACTTCTAGAAGGTGCTGTGGTATTGGAGGGCATAAGAAGACGCTGTTCTATATCCTTTCAGCTTCCCAGGGGAAATGATGAAGGACAAATAGGTTGCTCTTCAAGAATTGATGGACATCAGGCTCACCGGTGGCTTTTTGGCATCATAGTGTACAAACTTGATTAGCTGTAATGTGATTGTCTTTGTTAGCTTTTTGTGATGCAACTCAGTGTGTGTTGATGAGCTAACAGTAGGGAGAGGATTGAAAGAGCCATGTAGTTCCAGATTTATGCCCTTTTGGGAAGTGACTAAGACATTTTGAATCCTATAGGTCAATAAACTTTTATACTTCTAAATCACCTCAAATATCTTTGAAAACGGGACCTTTAATCCAGTCCCATCTTTCCAGACAGCTTCTTGGGTCATCCCAGAGTTTCCAGAGGTATTTGGAGGCAAGTCAAATGAGGAGCTGCTTCAAACAGAGAAACAATAAATCACAAGATGTGAAGAAAAGAAAGTTCTGGGACTAAAGCTTTTCCAAGCAATGGGTTTTTTTACTGTATTATATCCCACGAGTTCTTCATTCACATGAGACCTTGAAGCGTACCAGCAATGTAACTAAGTGTGACTATTGCTGCTCTTTAGGAAGATGTTTCGATAACTCATCTTTAATATTCAACTTTCTAGCATTTGAAACCAGCCTGAAATAGATAATTTCGTGAAAGTTTGGTAAACTTCATTCCAACTGAATCCAAGGAAATGAGGGGAAAAAGATGTCTTGCCGATGAATGCTTCTTAAGGGATTGGGAGGAAGAGGCATCATTATGTAAAGGAATGTTTAGTATCACAGCATATAAATAGCTGGAGCTGACAGCAGAACAATAACTTCAGAAGATCACAAATTAGCCTCAAATTTTAATACAAGTAGGGAGCTGGATTTATTCTGTTCTGAAGAGAAGAAAGGATCCGGCTGAATTCCCTTCCTCTTTCAGCACTTCTCAGACATGCTTAACTTTTGATTTCCGTGGTTTTAATCCTGATTTGCGCTAATAAAAACTAGGTGCAAATGAGCGCTGATGAGTCTGCAGTGAAGTTAAAGGAGGAATCAAAAATGTCTATGAATATTCATTTCAATTCAGAAGTGAGCTCCAAATTGATCATGTCTATGGCGCTTTGTGAGTTTGCTCTCTGAGCATACAAGGACTTGAAATGCTCTTTCATGAATATTTGCCAAAGCAAATTCTCAATTAGACTTTTTGGATACTTGCAGAAAAATGCCTTTGCAGTGATCCGTTTAATGTGAGATTTGGATTTCCCATCGTGGTGCCTGGTATTTGGGATCTATTCCGTGGGACTGCATACCTGATGGAGACCTTAAGACAGTTTTTGCTTTGGAGAACCTTTACCTCGTGAACTGCAGAATTCATCATGAAGCAGAACCAAATTAGAAGATAAAAGAAACTGTGCAGATACCCATTTTCTGCCTGAGGAATATTGCTTTTTAGTGTATTGGACATTGTACTTCAGCAGAAAGTGAATGTTAGAGGCCAATTTCTCCTGACAAGAGATTGTTGCTGGTAAGTTCAGGGACTATGTCCAAGCAGAATTAAGAAAGTGGTTGGTTTTTTAATTTAACCATTTAAGACACAAGAATTGTGATAGAAATCTATGGCTATTTGTTAGAAAAAGCCCTGTATGTGCAATGGAACTCCAAAACTCTTCAGAACTCTGAAATGGGATGTGTGTTTTCACACAGGAAGCTAACTCCACTTAAGACACACTGACTCTACTGAGATGTTGGTATAAAACCGTTCTCATGGTATATGAAGTTTCAGCATAATGTCGAGCTTTGTTGTTATGTTGTTATGAGCTATGTTGTTACTTGCAGGAGGACTGAAGCTGAAAAGAATATTCTTACTAAGGATGATGATAGAAATAGTCCAGTAAATCTTCCATAGCAGGGGAAGAAACCAACCACAGTGGGCAAGGTGGGAGGGTGAGATGTGTCCCGCTTGGCGCACGTACAGGTGAACAGCCTGGGTGAGGTTTTACCTGCAATTGCCAGCCCACTGTGCTGCTGATCTCAGGGGCAGGGAGCAGGTCCTTATCCATAACTTCAGCCTAGAAATGCGCTCTCTAAGTGTAGGTTTTGATTTTTGAGTGCATCCAATGCTGTGCCCAAGGAGGAAGGGATGGGGCAAGAGGGAATGGCCTCAAGCTGCACCAGGGCAGGGTTAGGTGGAGCTGAGGAACAATTCCTTCCCCAGAGGGTGCTCAGCATTGGAACTGCTGCCCAGGGCAGTGCTGGAGTCACCGTCCCTGCAGTGTGCACACACTGTGGAGACGAGGCCTCAGTGCCGTGGGTCAGTGGTGGCTTTGGCAGTGCTGGGAATGGTTGGACTGGATGAGCTTAAAGGTCTTCTCCAATGACACTGATTCCATGAATCTAAGTGTTGAATCACTTATTTTGTCCATAATGTGGACCAAATGTGTCCAGATTTCAACTTATACTTTCTCCGGATCCTAGGGCTGATTCAGGTCACTTGGTTACTTGGGGAGCAAAGAACTGAAGTACATGCTAGTGCACAGGTATTCCCTCAGAGCAGAGGAGTAGTTTCTCTCCTAGTTATCAGAGTCAGCTCAAGGGCAAGTAACAGGCAGTGCTGGGTCATTCTCCTTCTGCAGACACAGCCAATGCCTCTAACAAGCAGCAGGCGAGGGGGAGATTGTTTATGATGTTAAAGGTGCTCTAAAAGGGTCAAGAAGACATCAGATCGGGTTTCTGAAACCAAGACAACTGAATTATTCAGCATGAGCAGTCTTTGCTCACAAAGGTGCTGAGTGCCTTGAATATCATCTTCAAATATTCTGCAAGCTAAAATAGTATTTATTGGAAGAAATCTGTGAGTACTTCAAAGCCAGGGATTATTCAGGGAGTTTTGTGTTTTGTAGACTATTTACAAACAAGAAAAGAAGGATGAATAACTTATTTCATTACATATTGCTTCTTCATCTCAAGTTTTGGTAGTGAGGGGATTCAGCCCCAGTGCCTAGAAGGCATACATGCCAAGGATTGGATTTCCTGGGTAGAAGCTATCCGATGTGATAACACAATTGTACTGCATATTCAGTTTTGATTTGTAACCTTTTAAATAAATTGGAATACTCTTTGTGCCTATACCAGCACACATGGAGAGATCATAAACAATAATGCGCTAAAGGTCACTTCCTCTCGAAGCGCTTGGAGCTTATGGCAAGAGCAGTATAGGCCTATTAAAGGTCCTTTATGCTTCTGGGGTTTGGTGGGTGTTAATTTTTTTTTGCAGTTTTGAAGCTCTGTTTAATCGTAGGATCATAGAATCAACCAGGTTGAAAAAGACCTTTAAGACCATGGAGTCCAACTGTTCCACAGCACTGCTAAGATAACCACTAACCCATGGCACTGAGGGCCTCTTATAGGGGCATTTCACACCCTCAGCATGTTTACTAATGATGTCAAGCTGGAGATGCAGCTGAAGCCGTGCTGCCATTCAGCAGGACCTCAATAGGCTGGAGAGAAACCTAATGAGGACACGTTCCTGTGTGCCCTGCTCTGGGTGGCCCTGCCTTGGCTGGGACTTGAACTGGATGATCTCCAGAGGGCCCTTCAACCCTAATGGTCCTGTGAGTCTTGATTCTGTGATAAAACCATGGAAAGCTGCTGCCCTTCTGTGCCAGCAGCATCCCAAAACAGCCAAGTAGCCCACCAGTTTAGCATCCTCAGAGTGGCTGAGGGATCTGCGCAAGGCAAGAGATACCAGTTGCCCACCAAGCCCATATTGCTCAGCTCTTCCTGCTTTGTCTTTGAAGGTGCTAATGATGTTATCGATGGAACCATTTCATTTTGGCCCAGTGGGAAACGTCTCTTGCTTGTCTCCAGCAAAATATTTTATCTCAGAAGGAACTTTTGGAAGCCCATAGGACACCCAAACAACATGAAACCCAACTATATCTGCCGGTCTTTAGAAGTAAAGGCACATTCTGTTACAAACTCCCCTTATATTATAGCTGCTGGGCTGTTCTTCTTTCCTGTGATTGACAAGAGGGCCTAAATCAATATCCTTTTCTTTTCAGACCTCTGTTGTTTTAAGGAAATCCACACCTGTCTTGCTGACAGTTACTTTGGGGAAGAGTTATTCCCCGCTGTAGTGGCATCAGTGGACACCATCAGCTGGATAAATAGAGTCTATCTGGTGTCATTAAAATAACCCCTAGCCCGTGGCTGTGTGCAGCATTTAGGAGCCTCTGCCTCGCAGGAAAGCCAAGAAGGAGGCTGAGATGGCATGTTTTAATTCTGAGATATGTTCTCTCCAATTCTGCCTATTGACGTGAAGCCACTGTGGCTCATAAAAAGAGCAGGATGTTTGTAAGGGTATCAGGGGCTGCATCCAAAGGAGCGTGGCCAGCAGTCAAGAGAGGTGATTCTGCCCCTCTGCTCTGGTGAGACCCCACCTGCTGCACTGTGTGCAGTGCTGGTATCCTCAACATGAGAAGGACATGGAGCTGTTGGAGCAAGTTCAGAGGAGGCCACGAGGATGAGCAGGGGATGGAGCAGCTCCTGCATGAAGACAGGATGAGAGCACTGGGGCTGTTCAGCCTCGAGAAGAGAAACTGTGTGGGGACCTCAGAGCAGCTTCCAGTGTCTGAAGTGGGCTCCAAGAATGCTGGAGAGGGACTCTTCATCACGGACTGCAGGGATAGGACACGGGGTGATGGGTTCACACTGAAACAAGAGAAGTTCAGGTTGGATCTAAGGCAGAAGCTGTTCCCTGTGAGGGTGCTGAGGCTCTGGCACAGGGTGCCCAGAGAAGCTGTGGCTGCCCTGTGTCTGGCAGTGCTCAAGGTCAGGTTGGACACAGGGGCTTGGAGCAACCTGCTCTGGTGTGAGGTGTCCCTGCCCATGGCAGGGATTGGAACTGGGTGATCTTTAAGGTCCTTTCCATCCCAAACCAGCCTGGGATTCTTTGGTATTGGCAGTACATAGAGGTGTTGTAATTAGCCAGCACCATAGGGTGCTTATGGAAAGGATACTTGATGTTGCAGCCCAAGCTCCTGCTGCCAGCATCCATGCTGCTGCGGTGTTTATTCAATACCTAGGAATTTTAGTTCAGATTATTCCAGCTGTCTTTCAGTGAGAAGCCCTTGATTGTGTGATCCAAAGCTTTGATTTCTTTCTTCGGATGGGTATTTCCCAAACTGAAAGTATCAATTGCTCACCCCTCTTGCAGGAGCATGAACAGTCCTATGAAGAGCTTGTTTATGGGACTCTTAATAAATCATCTGGAGTTTAACACATTTGCATGACAGAATTGTGCACAAGGTTGTATTTTCTGTGGCGTTATGGAAATACGTATTTGTTCCACGTTACCCCACAGTCTGTAACTGGGGTTTTCTCAATGCATCGGGGCTAGTAATTTTACTCCTTTGGCCCTGATTCCTGAATTGAAAGGAATTTATGGTCAGATCCCACATAATCTTCCTAGAAAAGGGATAGGACTTCAATCTCAGAATAGGGAATAAAAGATGCAATTTCCCTCGTGATCGACAAGCCTCATTTGTAAATGAACTTGCTTTGCGGGAGGGTGAAAAGTAGTTGGAACAGTTAAAACATGAATTGAATATGGAGAAAATACATTCCCATCAGAAAGATTATAAATCTGTCTTTCTGTGGAATGTGGAATACCAAATGCTTTTTAGACATTAAATTAACAAATTAATTTGGCTGGCACAACCTCCAATTTACATAGCAACTATTCTTTCTGTTTTCCATGTAGACCGTTTTCTGTGTTCTGCTGTGGCTGAGGGAAAAACAAAGCAGATGAGTCCTTTAAGGCAAGAGGGAAACATCCCGAAAGTCATTTCAACTCATTCCAAGAGTTGTGCGGTGGGCAGGGATTCAGGGAATGACAAAGGCATGCACAGTGATGCCAGGGTAACAGCTGGTATCTGAAGAAGCCCAGTTTGCTGTTCCCTTTAGGATGCTGTGTGGAGCCGTTTGCTGGTCGGGCTCTAGCAAGGATGCTGCTGTGGGGCTGCTGGTCTGACATTCATGGTATGTCCCAGCCAGCTGGAATCGGGACAGCAAAACCAGATCCTAACTCCACACTGCCATGGAGAGGTGGAAAGGGAGGTCTGGGTGGGAAAGGCTGCACCAAGGAAAGGTCTCTGCGTGTGGTGGGTTTCAGTCCCGCTTGTATGGTAGACATTGCCACTAACAGGCGGACACATGCAGGCTCATCTGGGTTTGTCTGTCCCTTAGTGATGTGGGTTAGTGGTGGCCTTGGCAAACAGCTGGACTTGATGATCTTAAATGTCTTTTGCAACACATCCCAAAGTTGAACAGCTGGGGAAGGCCAAAGACCCGTGTTTAAGGCACCAGTTCCTCAAGCAAAGCACAGCGCAGTTTTGTGGTGTGATATGATGACAAAGTCCAGTGGCTTTTGGCACAGGAGGGACCAGGTGAATGTCTCAGCAAGCGCAGCTCATTTGCACAAGCAGAGCCCAGCTCCCCACTTAATTTAACTCACTCCTGCAGTGACATTTGAGACGGAGGATAGGGAACGATCCATGAATCCAAAAGACAGTGTGTGAAAAGTCCAATAAATATTTCCAATTCCTTCTACAAGCAGTTTAAGGGGAAAAAAACCCTTTCTGTGGCTCTGTTATCATGTACTGCTTGACATTGAAGCTCAGCAGCAAACTATGTGAAACCAGCCCTTCACATTTCCTGTAGCCAGAAATGACAGTGTGACGGTATTAAGAATAGAGGAGCAAAGACATAGGTTGCCCATTCTCCTTCCTTTCATCCCTTGCAGTTTGGCAGAGTTTGGGAAGGGACTTTTTATCTCTTCGGGGAGAGACATAAACTTGGACCACGCAGCCTCAAACTCTGCCAGCTTGTCATTCAGCTCATGCATTCAAGATGCTGCATATTAATAGCACTCCCTGATGGCTGGTGGATAGAGGTCTCTCCACCTATACAAAACAAGCCTCTTGGCACGACCAAGTACAAAAGGGGCCCACGCAGGAGAAAGAAGATGCACTTGAGAGCTAGTTTGGAGAAACTCCGCACAGATGCTCGTGTGCAGATGCATGTTTCGGATGTTCTTCTCCTGATTAGCATGCAGCAACCTCACCTGGTTTGCTGCTGAGAGGAGTCACGGTAGAAACGGAGAAACACCTGCATGAGTTCAGTTCATTCCTCCTATGAGTATGATTTGTGCAGCACCCTCTTTCAACTGCTCTTTTGTGCAGCCACTATGTGCTTTTCAGTCTCCTTCTTGGACGTGCCTAATCCTGCAAGCACAGGGTAGTACTTGAAGATGGAGACGAAGCAGGGGACTGCACAAAGAGAAGGGAAGTAGTGGGTGGACTGGTCATGTCAGCTGTTACTGTACTGAGCATCACTAGGGATGCTCAGGCCAGATGGATTCTGGCATGGCTGGGAGAGGATGAGCTCATTCAGTCCAACCATTCCCCAAGGCCACCACTGACCCATGGCACTGAGGGCCTTGTATCCACAGTGTGTGCACACTGCAGGGACGGTGACTGCAGCACTGCCCTGGGCAGCAGTTCCAATGCTGAGCACCCTCT
>JASSUY010049663.1:0-15588 GCA_032466535.1 Forpus xanthops
TTTTAGATGCCTTTAAGTACAGGAAGACTGCTGTGAGGTCTTCCCAGAGCCTGCTCTTCTTCAGTTTGAACAATTTGTCCGCTGTGTTGTACGAGACAGCGTCAAATGCTTTGTACGAGTCCAGGCAGATGACAACAGTCACTCTTCCCTTATTCACTACTGCTGTAGCCCTGTTGTAGAAGGCCACCAAATTTGTCAGGTATGATTTGCCATTTTGGCTGTTACCAATCACTTCCTTATTTTCCGTATTCTTAGAATGGCATAGGATCTGCTACATGATCTTGCCGGGTATTGAAGTGAGACTGGCTGGCCTGTAGTTCCTCAGCACCTCCCTTTCTCCCTTTTAAAATATATCATCCCTTTCTCACATAATCTATATTAGCAAAAGGCAGCAACTAGTAAATTTTTTTTTGTAAAAAGTTAATACATTTGCTGGTTTGTCATTTGTGTAATACTCAATGGTGTTGCTACTGAAAGACATTCAGTATGAGCACGTCCATCTTAAAATCCTGCCAGCTATGATTTTAAGGGAGATTTTGCCATTGGGCCAAATGAGGCCAAGAGTAGTCTACATCTGCAGTTCCAGAGGTCTTGGTGTTTGAGACAGCTGATAATATCTTGGAATTAGATTTAATTTTAGCTAACCTGCTAGCCTTAGTTTTGGCCATCTCTTTTTTACTGTATGCAAACTGGAAGGTACTATGCCATCAATGTGTATTTGTTTCTGAATGGAGTGAGTAGGAATGTGAGTTTTATATAAGTAAACACTTTTTTCTGTGAAGATTCTTACAGTAACACTGATTTCCTAATATGTATGTTCAGTTAGGTAGATTGGGAAAAGGGGTCCCTGATGTCAGGAGAAAGCTAAATGCAAAAGGAAAGTTAGCATTATGAATTTCTACACTTTGGAAAAAGTTTTCCTTAGGAACTAGGTAGCAAAAAATAACTATGCCGGTATCCTTATTCCAGCATTGTTCAGTATAGTGCTTATTGTTTTTCAATGACTAAATGATTCAAAATAAATTTATTGACAAACTTAAATATGGCTACTTTGAAAAAGTCTTCATCTAATTGTTTAAAAACCTTCTAATAACATTAAATTATAATAATTTATATATATATTTAGTATAAAATACTTCATGAAATGCATTTTTTAAAGTGGTATTGGTGAAGCAAATTCTTACAGCTGGAAGACAGTATTATATAAGTGGAAGTTAAAAAAAATCAGAAGGCGATAAATGTTTTAAGTAGCTCTATAGAGGATGTATTTGAAATATATCACGTTTTTCACTTAGGCCTAGTTTCACATCAAATAACAGACTAATTATGTAGCAGCACCTATGAAGATTAATACTGCACATCTGCTTTTGATACTTGATCTTAATAGCTCATGTTACACAATAAAATATTTTTCATTATAGCTTACATTTGCTATATATGCATAATGCAGAAGCTAATTTAAAAATATTTTAAATAAAAAAAAAAGGAAATATAAAAATTAAGATTTAAGTTAAAATTCTGATATGTCTACTTGCACTTACACTGTAGTCTACTTAGCTGTCTAATAAGTAACCGTAAACATTAGAGACTTCAGATAAGTTATGATAAGTATTAGAGGCTGAATTTTTCTATGTCTTTAATTGGCATTTAAATATTTTCAGGGAAATGCATGACCCATTAAAGTAAAATTGATTTTAAGTGTGATCAAGTTTTGAGTCAGTAATTTAAAATAACAGAATATCTATTTAGGTCATACAGAAACTGGTTATCAGTTTTAAACTTTGTACATGCAGATAAAACAGCATTGAAGTGATAGGAAGTTGAATAAATGAGAGATCTTCATGAGCTTCTTTGCGAAGGGCAGATATATATATAAGCTGAAAATAAAAGGGAATACCTACAGAAAACTTCCCTGTCTTCTGGAAACACTGTATTCCATTTCCTAGTAAACAGTTCCTTTGCTAAGCAGTATGAAAGGAGGAACAGGCAAGCAGAGGCAGTGGACACTTGCTACAAGAAATGATGATGTATTAAGAAGGAATAAATTGTGAAAACAGGGAAGAGAGACTGAGGAGAGGAGAAGCAGCCAGTGTTTGAGGTACCGAATCTGTAAATGTCTCTGCCTATTCCACTGAACCAAGACTTTTGGAGATCATCTAGTCCAACTCAGCTGTTCAAAGTAGAGTCAACTTGAGCAATTTGCCCCACAGTCTTGTCCAGCTGAGTTTTGATTATCCCCAAGGTTGGAGTCTGCTGGAATGAAAATGACAGCCTTGAGTTTAGGCTCCTTTTTATGCATGTATATGTTGATAGTTGGCTTTTTGCAAAGTATACCTTGAGCATAAAACCCCACAGAAATAGTCTTCTGGAGATCCTATGGGGCTTTAAGAAACATCATGTCTAGTATATGGAGAAAACAAATGGAAGACTAGGACTGTCTGAATGATACATGCTTTTTAATGGTGCTGTTCCCACTTCAGCTGACTTCAATAATGAATTAATATTTTTTCTTTCTTTATAATGACTGAGTTTATTACAAATTAGTCTGGGATGTACTACTGCTTAAATGTTGCTTGCACTGTAGTGTTTGTTGAGGTGTAACCACAGATGAGGTTATATTGATACTCTCAGGTAAAGCTAAACTTCAGGTTAGTGTGTGCAAGTATATGTGTATATATGCATATATATATATAGTGTGCATGTGTCTATATATATGGCAATATAAGGAATTATGAACAGAAGGAAATAGCATGATATTTTCCTCTCTAATACTAGTCTTAAATCATATTGACCAGTTCTGTGAAACAGTATTTGAAATATTGGTCCTCTTTTTTCCTCTCAAAATATATTTTAAGACATGCAAACTGTAATTTACTGATGGCTAGCTACTGATTAATTTCCAAATAGATTTGGAACCTTGAAAACTTCTTGCAAGCACTATAGAGTCTACTAGAGTTCAAAAAACATAACAAAATTCAAGCCGAATAAGCCAGTCATGACTTCTCTGTTTTGAACTGTTATTCAAGACTTCAGTCACTTACGAATATAGGAAACACATTAATGACGTGAATACCTTTCTGTATTTATCACATAATCAAACATGTTCATATCGACATAGGTGTTTCATGAAGTTTCTGTACTATGTTACTCTTATCAAGTACTGGGAAGTTTGATCTGATGCTTTTGAAATTGGGAGATCTTGCATCGACTTTAATAACATTAGCATAATTATTCTCTGCTTCTAACAGTTGATTTTTCTGAGTACTATTAATGTAAAGAAATTTTTTCTCTCTTTTATTAAATGATTCCCAACTTTTCCATTTTGCAATTTTTTCCCTTGTTAGGAAAGAATAATAGAGCGCTTGAAGGAGCAAAGGGAGCGAGATGACAGAGAAAGACTTGAAGAAATTGAATCTTATAAAAAAGAAAATAAAGACCTGAAGGAGAAAGTTAATGCCTTACAAGCTGAACTGACAGAAAAAGAGGTCAGTCTTTCCAGTAAACATCTGTGCTTTTCTATATATGTTATTGTGATGGAAGAAAGTGTATTAGGATCACTCTTGAGTTAAGTACTGAAATTCTGCCACTTCAGTGGTCAGCTTCTGGACTGCAGTTTTCTTAAGCATTCTTCATAGTATTCTTGTACATAAAATATTGCATCAGTTCTTGCATAGTTGTGTGTCATTATCTCTACTTTTCCCTTTATATAATCCTCCAGTATGCTCAAATATTCCAGTGTTGCTCCTGTTCTCATTTGTCAATTAGATCAATAGAATTCAAGGTCGTTGTACCTCCAGAATATAATGTCAGCTTGTGTGTATTACAAGTGTTTCTGTGCTTCAGTCGGTGCCAGCTCCTGTGGTTCCAGTTGGTTGTATTCTCTAAACGATGTCTGTTGCTGTAAATGTTTGTGTCAACTCTTTTTGGGGAAGGGGAGGGGGAACAGGATCCGAGTGATCATGGAGCTGGCAAAAAGGTAGTGTCCTGGTGACTAGGAATTAACTGTTTACTCTTGGTCATTTTTCAGTCTAGTTTAATCGATCTCAAAGAACATGCATCTTCATTGGCATCAGCAGGGCTGAAAAGAGACTCCAAACTTAAGTCTTTAGAAATAGCCATAGAACAAAAGAAAGAAGAGTGTAGTAAGTTGGAAGCGCAGTTGAAAAAGGTAAGTTCCGTCTTAAACAGACAACAACAATTGGAAAAAAAACTTCTGGACTAAATCTAAAATCTAGCCATCTTACACTATTAACTGGTGTTTGCATCAAATACTGCTTTTTCTTATGAGGTTTGTATCAAAGCCACTAGTGAGCCTCAGAATTTATCCTGAATAACTATATGAGGGAATTCTGAGAAGCTGCTACAAATAGATGAACTGGGAACAGGCTACTAGAGGCAAAGTAGAAGGGCAGAAAGAAATTACCAAATCTGTATGTATGTGAGTTTATACAGCTTTTAGAAGTAGACTGAAATGTTTGTAGCATGGGAGAAAATTAAAGGCTCATCAAAAGAATGCTGTACTTCCTCATAAAAAAAAAAAAAAAATCTGCTTCCAAAAGTGAAACTATAGCTAGGTTTTATTTTGGCATTTTTTTTGGCTATATTGGTGAACATATTTGTGATAATTAAGTGTAATAATTCCTAGTTTATTTCAGCTAGCATTTCAGTATTTCTATTCAGCAAGTAGTGGAAGCAAGCATTTAAAGGAAAACATACAAATCCTGTATTTTATAACATGGTTTTATTTAAATTGATGTATTCAAATAGTTTTTGCTTAATGCGTTTGCAAGTTTGTTGATGCCTTTTCTACCATACATTGTTTCTTTGACCTGTTTCTATGTCATTTGGTAATGTCTGCTCTCACTGTTTGAGCACTAATCTCATGATGTATTTGATGGATTGAAGCATTGTGTTTCCCCACTGCAATTCGTGATTAAGTGTATGTCAAACTTTAATTTTTTATATTGATACCTAATGTTTCATTTTCTAGAAAAGAATTTTTATTTGTTCTGTGAAGGTTACCACTGTTAGGATAATACTCTGATACTCTCTTCACCCAGGTTGAATAGTATCCTGCAGCATGTTTAAGTGTTGTTTAAATAGCCTTACCCATGAAGATGGTGTTGCAAAGTATAAAGGATACCAGAGCATAACCTAATACTTCTGTTATTTTTTAATTCAGAATGGGTATATGCAATTAGGTGTCTGTGTTAAATGTTTGGTTGTAGAGAGGAAGGAAGGTGATCTTTATCAATAAACATATGCAAAAGCTTTTAATGGGAACACAAATACTTTATATGCTTGATAGTTTATAAATGCTATTGATGTCAGAATGGAACTATCCAAAGAAACTATTTCTTGGGAAGTCCTTTATTTTGTTTTGTTAAAAAATATGTTTGTTTACTTTGCACATCACTACAGAGTATTTTTTATTGCTATCTGACATACCTTATTTTCTTCATTTAAAATAGTTACAAAAACCCTCTTTAAGGACTTGAAATCCTAAGTCAATCTTATGACAGTACATATAAACACATCATAGAGTCATGGAAAAATAAGCACTTATAAAAGTCAGAGAGTGTCTGGCCGTCTTTTGTATAAAAGGGAGTATGTTCCCTGTGCATAAATACAAAGGATTATTAAATGAAAGTTGAAAACATAATAGTTTTATTATATCATAAATGCAGCATAAAGCCCCAATGGAAATTCATCCAACATTTGTAGGAGACCAGGTATTTCCACAATAAAATGTAGTTACAACCTTCTTTGTGGGCATGTTTAGTTGAACAGAAACAGTGACTGTTAATGATAGTAGACTCCAAACAGTAATTTTCAATTCACATTTTCTCTAATAAAATACTTTATGTTCAAACCTGTAAATATCCTGTGTTAAAAGTAATTGGTCCCCAGAAAACTACCTTCACCATGTTTTCACTTCTTAGGAAGCTAACTGAAACAGAAATCTGGGTTATTTCTGCATATGTCTGAGTTACAGTAGGAGGGAACATCAACATAGTTCAGAGTAAATTAACCTGCATGTCCCGTAAGTGTGCTTATGTATGAACATTAACCACTACGGAAAGTAGAAGAAATGGGTATAGTTTATGTCTTGTTTCCAAAAGTGACTCCAAAGGGCTGTCTGTTACCTTGAAAAATCTGAATGCAGCTTACCCATTACTCCTTTCTAGAAATATTATAGAGGAGACACTTTGATTGTGGTATTATAGAGTTATTATAGTTACAGTGTTGATGTATATGTCTTAACAAATTAACTAATAAATATGAAGATAGCATTCCATGCACGTTTGCTGGGGGTTAATTTTCAGTGAGAACTAACAGTAATAAATACTATTCCTGAAAGAAAATATGTGCAAGGACAAGTCCAAACATAATCTGTAAATTAAAAAAAGCCCAACAACAAAACAAACAACCCACAACTTCTAATTAGAAGTTTGTGTTCCCTTGTTTCCTTCCTGTTTTTGGAGAGAATCAGATTACTTTATTGATAATAAAGGCAGTTTTGATTTGGTCTGATTAGACCCAGTATTTTTCAGTGTCACATAACTAGATTGTTTTCATTTCAGCAGAAGAAAATACGCTGATTTGAAACCCACTATTTTAATTCTATAGAGTAGATGCACTTCAAAAATAGTGAATAGGATATTCATAAAGAGTGACTATTCATGTGACTATGCTGTATTTTTATACACAAAATAATGTTTAAAACCATAGACATCTTTATTAAACTTTCTGTGACAAAGATTCTGGGTTGAAATTCATGAAAGTAGAAAAAAAATCATGAGGCCTATCAGAATTGTCAATGATTTTTTATTTTGCCAAAATACCATAGTTTTTGTTCACTTAATATTTTTTGCTACTACTGAAAGAACAGCAGGAATTACCTAATAGGTAGCAGAGTGTTTTATATATATATGTGGGTATGTGTATATATATATAATCTTATTATCCACTCTAAAATTTCCTCCTTTTGTTGCTTCTCATTAACTTAAATTTACTTGCTTACTGACATATTGCAGTTGCTAAAGTACTTTTTGCCCAGCTGTACTGTTTGAATATGCTTCTGCATAGAAAATTCAGTCTTGTGTTAAACAAAAAAGAGAGTAATAAATTTAATGATACAATTTAATTAATCTTTTATTATTGCCGTCTTTGAAGCTTTGGTGATAAATTGCAGCCTCAGCCAAAAGCACTTCTCGTGATTCATTGCTTGAGACCAGCACTTAATGTATCATCAAAAGTGGACACCTTTCTTTTTTTCATGGGTTATTTAACTTGAGAAAGGGAAAGTAACACAAACCTTACATTTCTTACTCCAGCTATTCTTTCTTAGGAGCCAAAGTCAACATTTATGTTTCCCCAGTGCCTCTCACTTTCACCAAGGAATGTTTAGAATCTTAAATTTCTACTTTTTAATGACAAGTTCTTCTGTGCAAATGCACTGGTTTTGTTGAGCTAATGCTGTTTTCCTGGATCTTTCCTTCTCTTCCTGCCTGTGCTTCACTCCCTTCCAACTTTGCAATGTAGCAAGCTGAACAGTTGTTCAATCAGATGTACAGTCCAGTAAGTTCTTCTTTAAAATGCCCGCTGTAACACATGAAAGCATGAGGATCCATTACCTTACTGTCTCGTGCCCTTCCTCTGTGGAGCTTTGCTGGATACTTCTGATGCTCACTATGCTGTATTCATTATATCCAAATAAATGAACTTTGTGGACTTCAAGGCCATTTTTAAGATATGAAATCTGTTAAATAGGTACCTACAGCAATTCTGAGAAGACCATCCTAGCCTTTGGGTCCTCAACTTCTCCATTAGAAAAAGCATGCAGATGATTTTTGGTTTTTTTTTTTTTTGCTTTGCTTTGCTTTTTCATTCCTCCTTCTGCAGTACTTTATTTGATCCTTCAAACTTAGGTAACTTTTGTCAGTTTATCTTAAGTAACAGAGTTGATTATGCAAGTAATAGTGTCTAGGAAGTGACTAGTACTGTTTTCAAAAACGCATATGATTAAAATGATACAGATCAGTTTTTCTCTCAAGAGGCTGTATGCATTCAGCATACATACATAAGAATATGAAAACAATCCTATCTAATCAGAGAAGTGTTGGAATATAAAATGAGGAACACAAAGGGCAGTTTTTGAAAAAAATGAACAGTATTACTTGGGCTTTTCAAGTGTTATTTTTCCCAGCATCTGCTTTAATTGCACAATATCCACCCTTTTGACTTGACTGTGTCCCTTTTTCAATTTCAGGAAAAGCAGTAACAACCATTCTCTCTGCAGAGAGCAGTTTGCATTTTTTTTTTGGCTGTGACTGTTACATTTAATGTGCTGTGAGCATCACAGTACAGAACAAATGATGCAACTGTAATAGCAATTTACAAGCTATAGTTTACTTTGTAATCATAGTTAGTACCTTTTGAAGAACTGGTTTTGTAGTTCAGGTAATGTGATATTTTGCATTAGGGAAAATGTTGCCTTGACTGAATGTCCATGGACCAGCATTCCAGCTTTGGAGTCTGTTAGTGCTAAGTAACTTCTAACCTTGCAATAGATAATGTCATGCCCTGTGTATGGGAAGGACAATCCCACAGAATGTGCTGTATTTACTTTTAAAGTTATTGGTTAACTGTTTTTAGAATCCAGTTATAAATTGATTGTAAGTAGCATAAGCCCTGATGTTATCACCTCTACCATCCAGCACACTGATGGTCAAAGAGTTTTTTCCTTTTGAAGGATAAACCCCTTTTTTCTATTATCTTGGCTCACCTTTGTGTTAGTTATGTTTCTATTTGTATCAGTTGCACTCCCACTATGCCTGTCTTTTCAGACTAGAGTCTCTTTTGTTTCAGTTTTAATCTTGATTTTAATAGATGCTTTCTATTCCTTATTTCAATATTAGTCATTCTACTATATGGAATTTGTTTGTTACTTCCTAGTCTATTTGTGTGCAGTATTCTCTAGTCAGTCTTTTTTTTCTGCCTCTAAGTGCTTAATTTTCCCAAGGACAGCATGTTGGCAGTTCCAAAGTAATGGATGCAAGCTCCATTTCTTTGGCACCAGGCAAAAATTGTCATATGTCCATGAGACAGGTTCTGTTAAGTAAACTTTGCTTGTTCTTCTTTTTTCTCCTGCTTTTATATATATATATATGCCTGTTTTTAACAACGTAAGTAGCAACAATCCTCTGCTCCCTCAGAACCACCCGAGATCTTGAAATGAAATTGTGATTTGATTGAAGTTAATGGCAACATATTCTTTGAATTCTGCAAGGCCAAGATTTCACTTTTGTTCTTTGAGAGGTCATAATAGCAGTTATTTGAAATGTTAATAACTGCAGATCATCAAACGTAAAATGTTTCCTTGATCTTTGTTGTTGAGAATAGTGTTACAAAACCCCAGATTACAGTCTATTCTTAAAATACTGAGATTCGAATGCTTTTCTGTTCACATATGTTAGACAAATAACAGTCAATTTCTGAGTAGACCTCAACTACTCCAAGTATCAACTCCAAGACTTTCATTTATTGCTGAATCTGATATTTTTAAAACACAGCAATAAGGATACTGAAAAAAAATTAAGATTATAGCAGTTTTTTTTTTTTTTTAGTTTATTACTGAAAGTAATAAAATTTGAAGGATCTTACAAAGTCATTTCTTGCATGTAAATTCTGCTGTTTCTTTTTTTTCCTCTTATGAAATACTTGGTTAATTTCTGTGTATGTGTCTGAAGCTTTAAAAATGACATACTGTATCCATCCATTTCTGTTCTGCAGAATAACGTGTGCATGATTGTATCATATAGACTAAATAATTCATGTTGCATGTCTGTATCATATTATTACAGTGTTTCTGTAGGAAATTTGTGGTTGACCTATGGAAATGTTCCTTTACTTCTAAAGTATTTGTAGTACTTATTAAGCAAATATCAGAACAGATACATAATCACTGTAAAAATTAGTGAGATTCTAATGGTAGAGTGTTATGCTAGTTTTATTGAATTGTAAAAATAACAACATAGTCACAAGACTGACAGACAAACTTCATAAACCAAGTGTGCTAAGTTGAAACTAGCATAATCTACACATACCAGTATTATAATTTACAGGTAGATTAAGAGATTGATTACTTGGCTGCTGAAAGGTATGCATGAACCTTTCGCTGTTACCCATAGAAATGCCATAAAACTACAAAATGTATTTTTTCCAAGAAAACAGAGAACTTAGGGAGGAAACAGGGTGGCAGAAATGATAAAAAGGATAGAAGAGAGGATAGCAGTAGTAGGAAGAGACGTTCCGATTCTTGTGATAACCATACAGCTTCTGGCTAGAAGTGATCCAAGTCTGTCTCCCACAGTCTGCCTGCAAAGCAAGCCAAAGAAATCTGCCCTGTCTGGGTGGGAGCAGGGTCAATATCTGTGAGCTGCCTTTCATCTCCTTTGGGCCTACTGTTTGACCTCAGAAGTCAAGTTCCATCTGTCAACAAATCACCCCTGATCTGTGTATAACAATTAAAAAAAGTGCCTAGTTCAAATCCAAACATATCTTTCAAAGCCATAAAATATAATAGGGCTCTTATACTTAATTCTGTGCCTTTGTCCTGGAAATGTCAGATAGATTGTGCTTTGCTCTCTCCTAGTATCAGCAGCTTTTACAACATGAGGATTCCCTTAACGGGAGTATCACCTGCAGAAAGCTCTTTTAAAAAATGTTAAATGTTCTATCTCTTTTTTATCTAACTTCCCTTTCCTTGCATTAAGGCAATGCCCTTGAAGAAATCTGATTCCTACTAACAGTCCGAAAATATTCTATAGGAAATACTTGTGAAAGTAGAGGCATCTAAATTAATTGCTGGTTTGCAATATTGGGATACTGGGATCTTTTTTCTTTTTTTAAGATTAGATTCATCTTTGTCCTTGAATTGAATGTTTATATTGAGTTATATGTGATACTATAGATATATGCTGCACCTGAAAACCCTGTATAGGTTGGATACTTAATCACATTGGTTTTAATCATATCTTGTAATTTCTGCTTCATATTGAAAACCGTAGGGAAATACAGTGACCAAGTATGTGCTATAGAATTTTCCAAAACCACATCCCACAAATAGGGAGTGACATGACTATCACAGAAAGTGCAAGAATTGAAAATACTTCTGCAACTTAACACTAATTTCCTAAGCATGCTATTGAGCAAGGGTTATAGGGCTAAAGTGAATAATATAGTTTATATCTAATACAGCAGGTGATGTTTTAGTTATAAGCTATACAGTTGATAATTTGTTCAGTAAATTTCTGATCTGCTGTGTTAGAGGAATGTTCTTTGGTAGCTGAACATTTGACACCTTGGCACTGGGGAAGAGAAGAGCTTAACCTGGGTGCTCTTACATGCTTAAGTGGAGAAGACTGGGTAGTCAGGAAGATGGGTGTTCTACTAGTTTATGAAATGATGGAAGTAAGGCTGGTAAATAAGTGAATTAGACACTAAAATAAATGGAAGGGAAAGAAAGGTGACAGGGAGGAATATGAAAGAGTGATAGCCTCTTGAGGGGAACTGGGAAATTCTAATTAACCCTTAGGAGCGGAAGAGAAATCTGAAGAGCAATAGGGAACAGCATCTTCTTTGCAGAGGTTTCTTAGTATCTTAAAGGTGTGAGCTGGGTTGTTTGGGTTTATTATTATTTGATTTTTAAAAATTTTATTTTTCCTTGAGTGAATTTACCTTTACAAACCAATGGAATTATTTTTATTCTCTGCTAAAAAACACAGCATTAATTTTTGAGAGATAAAACATTGTCTAATATCTTAATAGGCCTGTTGGAAAAATTAAGTACTTTGCAACTGGAAACACCTGGTATAAAATAAATCAAAGCTTATTGCTAAAGTAGGAAGATATATGAGGATGAAAATGTATCTGATATCTGTTCCTAGCATCTCACCCAAACAGTAAAATCAAGATACTCTTTGGATGTTGCCTTGAAACAAACTCTGCGTTAGGAGAGTCCTGTATCTGCCTAGGATTCAGGGCTGGAGCATGTATTACTACCCAAAACAGAGAGTTTGAAGAGCAAGGCCACTGGATTTGTAGGCTTCTCATGTCATTCCCTTGGTTCATTTTGGTAATGAAATATTTCTTCTGAATAAGAATCTAACGGTAGGATAAATAACATTAAAACCTACTATTTTTTTTCTTATTATCCTCATGCTTAAACGATATGTTACATGCAAGCACCCTAAGTTTCTTTCCTAGTAATTTCAACGTTTTCATTATTGTAATTAGTCAATGAGACTTGTTCTTTATACAGAAACAATTATCCATTGCAAAGAACATGAACCTTCTAGTATCTGTAGTTTATTTTTTTCCAAAGCACATGTTTCATTTTGATCTGCATTTCTTTCATTGCTTGCTTGCATTGTCTGTTCCTTGAAATCAGAGGATAAGTCCATGTCTTCTCTGCATCATCAGATAGTTGGAGGACTGTCAGTTCTAAGTATCTTGAATTTCTGTATAATTCCTCTATGTTAAGAGAATGTTATCTGAATTTTCTATGTTTAATGTGCACTGCCTTAAACTACTTGTTTTTTCCTTGCCTGCTCTTTCAAGATGCCAATTAGGAATAATGGGAAGCAAGGGGTAGGCTAAGCATTGCAGTGCATTGTTGTTTCCATCTGTCTGTGATTATTTCAGCCAACAGTTTAAAGTACTTGATGCCAGATCATGCTCCCATTGAAGTTAATTGAGTTTTTACCATTAGGTTTGATGGGAGTAAGGTTGGGCTTTGCACTGCTTTTGTTGTATTCATTGCCTTCTTTCTTGTCTGTGAAACTGCTACCCATCCATGCATGTGTTTGCCAGGTTTGTGCTGTTTACACCAATGGGCTTGTTCTTCTGATGTTTCAGGTTAAGTATTAACAATAAGAGAAAAAGGATTATTGGGTAAAATGTCTGTTGAAAGCAACTTTTTAGTTTATTGGTTTCTCTTTTAAAAGCAGCATTGCATAAAAATAATTTCTTCCTTTTAAATTCTTCAAACTACATTTGAAACATCTGGTGATACAGATTCCAATATATGTGTATCTGTGTGTACATATATACACATGGACAAGTGTGTGTATATATATGGGGAAAGAGAGAGAATATGATTTATTAAGAAGTTGCCAATATAATTGAAACACTTTAAAAGCTAAATGTGAATTAAATTACTTGCAAGTAGATTTTTTTTTTTTTAATTTAAGCAACACCCCTTAATTATGGTCACTTTAATATGTAAACAAACCTTAGTAAATCCCCTTCCCTGCAGGGTGATAGCATTTGAGTATAATTTTAGACTATGAAGTTATTTTCATTCATTCTGTAGAAAATACTGTAGTCGGACAGAAACACCCATAATCCTTTTTAAGAAAAAATCAGTCTCCGATACTGAGTAAATCTCTTAAAGCTGTATAAGTTATCATCATCCTCACTTTTTTAAAAATCTTGATTCTGAAGGCTCATGAGGCTGAAGAGGAGGCACGGATGAATCCGGAATTTGCAGACAGAATGAAACAGCTTGACAAGGAAGCATCATACTATAGAGAAGAATGTGGGAAAGCTCAGGCTGAGGTTGACAGACTTCTAGAAATACTCAAGGAAGTAGAGAACGAGAAGAATGACAAAGATAAGAAAATTGCTGAGTTAGAAAGGTAATTCTTGTATTATTTGTCTTACTTTAAGTTACATTTTGATTTACTTTGTCTTCATTGCAGAACAGAGAAGTTAAGTGTAGAATATATTTTTTCACAGAATGTTTGATATCCTCTCTGCTGATTTTGGAACAATTTCAGGTTTCCACTTTTTTAGTAGTCTCTATAAAAAGAACGTATGTAAAGAAGCCATATGCAATTTGCAGTGGCAAGAACCCTCCCAGAAAACCTTTTAGAGAACAGTTCTATCTTTCTAGTAACTGGTAAATTAAAACTATCCCTACATAAGCTTCTTCAATGTGAACAGCAACACCAGTTCTCAGAGGTCCTGAAAAGTATTGGTAAGTATTTCTAACCAGCCCCATGACAATTAATTAATAGTTGTAACTGTTTTTTGATGTTTCTCTAGTTTTTGTTTGCTTTAATTTTCTGACACTGACCAGGCAGTGTTTGTCTCGTTTCTGGGAAGGTTGTACAGTCTTTCCTTATGGAGACAGGAGGGTTTGGGGGTCCATTTCTCTCTTACCCTTGAGAACTAAATAATTCTGGGAACCTTCTCACATGCGGTGTACTGCCATTTATTTGGTTGCTAAGCCGTTCGGATCTGATTTCTTTGTTGCCTTCCTGTACTTAACCACTCTTACATGAATGCATGAAGGAATTTAATATTTTCAGATATTTTATATAATTGTTTTCTAGTGATCGAGTGAGAAGAAAAATGCTTTGTGAAGATCTCACTGTTGTGATTATTGCTAGTCAAGGCAAACCACTGCTCTGTCCCATTAGGGGGAATTACCATGAAAGAGGTGAAGGCCTGCTGGAAATGTTGTTTACCTTAGGGGGAGAAAACTGGCCAGCTTGGAAAGGAAGACATGTAGAGCATCTTTTACTGATGATGACTTATCAACCTTCACAGTTACCTGTTGCCAAAACTTATCTTTCTCTGCAGACATTTGGCAATGATTACTAATCAAAGCATCATGACAACCAAGACCTTAAATTTAAAGTGAAAAAAGATTTGTACTCAAAATAGAACTTTCTAGAGTTGTTTACACGAGGACAACTTTAATTAGCAGTTTTGTATTAGAAATTAGAATACTGTAGTGGTTGCACTGATTTTTATTATGTGAAGTAGATACCAGAAGAAGCTGCTAATGAAGAGTGGTCACTTTGGCACCATGACTGTGAGTTATGCGTAAACTCTCTAGAAACTTAAAGTGGCATGTTGGAAAAATATAACACAATTAATGAATTTGTGTGGTCAAGAAAGTGCTGCCTGTTCCACCCATCAGTGCATTTATTGTAGGACAGTTACATACCTGGGCTTGTAATACAGTGACTCTAGGTGTGACCAAGCTGGTGGAAACTGTCACTGTAGTTTTTACAGATACAGTAACTGATATCCTCCTTGGGCTGCAAAAGCTACTGAATTATTGTGTGACACTAGATACAATATCAGGTGTGCTAAACTTTTGTTCAAGAGGATGATCTTAAGAGATTCATGAAGTAGCTGTCACATATGTATTGAATATTAAAATAGCAATTAAGATAAACATGATAAAGTAGGGAAGCTTGTGCTCTAAAATTTTAGTAAATGTTAATTGGAGTATTTTATATAGAAGATATAAATAATCGATGCAGAGTAGTAGATTTATCTGAATTTAATTGGGAATTATCGATTGGGAAACAATGGTTACAAACAAACAAGGTGCCAAGAGAGGCAGAGCTATTCCTATGGCTTCTTACTGTCTGAGAACCTTGCAGTGGGTCATGTAATGGGCACTGTTTTCTATTTTTGTATTAATATATTGTCGTAGTTTGAGGCCCCCCTCAAACAGTTCTGTGCACCCCCCCCCCTCTTTCTTCCCCAGTCCCGGGGAAAATG
>JASSUY010049664.1:0-12309 GCA_032466535.1 Forpus xanthops
AGGTTCAAACTTAAACAGGGAAAGTTTAGACTGGATCTGAGGAAGAAATTCTTTACTGTAAGGGTGGTGAGGCACTGAAATGGGTTGCTCAGGGAAACCATGAATGCTTCATCCTGATGGTGTTCAAGGCTGGGTTGGAACTAGATGATCTTAAGGTCCTTTCCAGCCCTAACTATTCTATGATTCTATGACACTGTTTTACATGAACTTTACAATTACTGTGATTTTAAATCACAATTCTCATAATTTGGGGCTCTCTGGAATTTTTTACTCCAAACAATTTAACTCCCATTACAGTGAAATATGCCTAATTCTAATCTCAAACTGAAATAAGGTAACTCTTCATGACAATCTTAAAACACACCCTTCAGCCAGCACCCCTGACTCCAGTCGCCTTAAAGATACTGCAAACCTCACTGCTGTCCTCAGCACTTCTACTGGGGCAAGAATCTGAGAGCCGATGTACCAGAAAAAAAAAATCAAACCCTTTCTACAAAGTATCCCACAAAGAAGGCTTTAGAGCACAAGGAAGATTTCTCTGACTAAAGCCAAAGACAGTCAAATCAGTAACAATTCAGATATCTGCACCAGAACCAGATCTCTGATTGCAGTACATTTTGCTAACTGGAAGAGTGCTTTTAACCTATAGTGACTCCCAGGCTATCTGCTTCATTTTCCCAGATCAGACTGGAGATCTGCAATTTAATTTTGATGTCAAGAAAAGAGCCTGCAAGGCCACTTCAGCAACCGCTAATACCAGCAAATACTCTAGTCAGGCTGTTTGACTGAAATGACAGCTTAAGTTGTCTTATCCCTCACGTAGATAGAGTTTGAATGTTAATTTTTATGTGCATTCTTAACAAAGAAAAAGGAAACTAAAAAAAAGAAACTGCTGCTGCTCAGAGATGTCCTGTGGAAAGCATTGGGCTCTCTCAAGCTGTTTTATCCTTGTTGCCATAGGTTCAGCAGTAGCAGTTATTTTTCTCCTTCTTGGTAGCTGGTGCAGCACTGTGTTTTTGATTTTGGGCCTGGGAACAATGCTGATAACAGCAGTGTTTTCAGTTACTGCTTGGTAATGTTTTGGTCTGACCAAGGACTTTCTGAGTCTCATGCTCTGCCAGGGAGGAAGGGAAGCAGGGAGGAATCAGAGATAGGACACCTGACCCAAACTGACCAAAGAGGTATTCCATACCACAGCACGTCATGCCCAGGACATAAAAACAGAGAGCAGAGATCCAGAAAGGTGAGGGTGCACTGCGTTGTGGGGCTTAGCACTGGGTGGTGAGCAGTTGTATTCTCTTTCTTCGTATTTCCCTTGTCATTATTATTATTGGTGGTAGCAGCAGTGATTTGTGTTATACCTTAGTTACTGAACTGATCTTATCTCAACCTGTGGGAGGTTTGCATTCTTTCAATTCTCCTTCCCATCCCTCCAGGAGCGGAGGGAAGAAAGTGGGGGGAGTGAGTGAGCAAAACTGCGTGGCTGAGAGGCTTAAATCACAACACTGCTTCAATCCAAAAAGTTCAGGAAAAGCACAACATGAAATCACAGCCTTTTCAAGATGTATAAATACCTAAACTAAACACTGGAAGAGAAGAATAATTTCTTTGTCATCCACCATCAGGATAAGACTCTACTAATGATTCTACAGTACAGAATATTTGTTCAGAACACTTACTGGACTGATATTTGTCAGGCTGTCATCTATTTTAGTCGAAAAGGTCAGCTCAGACATCGGATAAGAATATACATTTTTGTTGGCCTGGAAGCTGTTTTGATTTTACTAAAAATGCTGTATTAGCTCATTAGCTCTTTACTAACCATGTGGAACAATAAAATCAGCTTTTATACCACATTATAGCCATTACAACACATCACCTGTGAGGCTTGAAGGGGGTACAAAGGGTTTTCAGCAAATTGAGATACAGGATCAAGCATGAAAACCAAGTGGATACAAGTGATGTTTCTGCTTGTTACCAAGGTCTAATGCCTTCACCTTTACCTGACTGAATTCCCACATGAGAAATATACTATGGTCAAAGGCTAAGAAAACACATCTCTTACAGAGGCAATCCATCCATTTACTGCTTTCTGGTTAGTGCACTCAAGTGTGCTCAAGGTTCATACTGGACTGAAATCCATGAGGCAGTAACAGCTAGTGTTTTAAATAGAACTGGTGTCTGGGCCCTCTTCCACCATCACAGTATAACTTCCATTTCACAGTGTAATCAAAGATATGCTTTAAGCCTTCAAAGCATTACACGGCTTTGGAAACCATCACTACTACTTAGGTAGTTTCTCTCACCCTCCACCAAGAAGGCTGCAACTACGTTAGCTGAAACTCTCATGCTGCTGGCAAAGCCAGAGGAAACCTCTGCAAAATATATAGTGAAAATAAAATTATTAGGGAACCAGGCATAATGGAGAACTGATCATCATGCTGTGTCGAACTCCTCATGGCAAGGTAACGTTTGTTTGGCTTTTCCTCTTTATCTATCTTTCCCTTAGGACACAGGGTATCTTCAGTTTCTCCAACACTGATTTGTCAGATTACTGAGTGGCATGGCCAACTGCACTATCTGGCATATGGCAAAACATACTCATGTGAACAGCAGTCATATTATTATTATTATGCTTGCAAAATATATAGGTAATGAAGTTTTAATAACTTAATTTAGTTAAAAATACAAACAATTTAATTTTAAGCTAAAATCTGGCTATATAGAGAGCTATAAGTACTATAACACCATGACTAAAGCATTGCTGTACACAGCAGTTTTATCATCTAGAAACATTACAATAAAATCTGTTAGTAAATAAATGAAAGGTCAGAAAGATTAAGAGATTAAATTTCTAACTGGTAAAAACATATGCAAACTGAGTACTAGACTGGAACATGGCCATGCCTTTACGTCTTCTATAGAGGACATGAAGCAGAACACCCCAGATTACATTTTGTATGTGTAAAACAGACTCACATCAAAAGTCAGTGGGAGGATGTTTTGTTGGCAGATCAAAGAAAAGGTGAAGTACATAGAAAAAAATCAAAACATGCAAGAAAAGATTCCAGTTGGAAGCAATCTGCTTTTATATTAATTTCTCTAAATCCCTACTTGATGCTACTTTATCTCTACAAAGAATATCATTTGTAATGACTTGCATGATCAGGCAATCCCCATGTGGCTACAATACAGTTGCAGGGCGTAAGGCTTAGTCTTTGTTCACGCCTCTTCTTTCCCAAAACCCCACCTCCTGCCCCTGGGCTGCAGTAACACATTCATTAACATAGAAATTTGAAGATCTAATGTGTGACAGGAGTCAGAATTATGTCATTCACGCAGCACGGCAGAACAACCAAAAAACCCCACAAATCCTCATTAACTCAGTAACCTTGTCCAGAATAAAATTACTGTTAAAAATTAATCAAAAGGGAAATGAAACCCAAACCACTCAGAAAGCTGGGTTACAAAATAAAGCTCAAAGACGCCTAAATATTGCTTTCCTTCTGTCATATTTGGATATAGTAACTATGATAAAATAGTAAATCTTCAGCTAACAAATTGCATTTAAAGTAGCAATATTTTTTTTATCATGTCTTGAACAGAGACCATCTGTCTACAGTGAACACTTACCTCACCCACAACCTTTCCCCCTTAAATAAACCTTCCTCCTATGAATACCTCTAAAGAGATGGGTTGCTTCATAGACTAGGATTAATTTTTTTTGTTAAGGCACATTTCATTACTTTGCAATCTACTGCTGCCATCTCGTGTGTTAAACGAGGCAGCAAGTAACTTGATACTTACAAGCAGGCTATTTAGCTTTGACCATATGGAAATGATTTCTGGTGGTCAAGCAGAGAATTCTCCACCTAAATACACCACAGAAGCCTGTTAAAAAGTTGGCGTTACCTCTAAGTGACTCCGTCGTTCTGCAATCACTCGTTCATCCTTGTTTCCAAAGAGCTTCTTTGGGGGGAATTCTAAAGTGGCAAGCTGGAAGACATTAAAGGATGAATCGGTATCAGAAGTGACAGGCTCAAATGAGAAAATTCTCTTTAAACTTCGAAGCAACTGGGAAGAAGAAAATGCCAAATATTCATGAGCTACACTATATGTTATTAGCATATATCACATTACACATTTCTACTGATGTTATTACGATCTGGTCTGCAGTACTGCTAAGTATGTATTTTGTCACCAGTGAGAGACATGAAGTGAATTTAGGAATTAGACTGCCACCGTTTGCCCTCATAAAGATTACAAAGGTGCAAACTGAATCTGATGTGACAGTACCCACTAGGAAGTGAGAAAGATCTTAAAAGATTGCTTTCAGTCTCTTAAAAATTGTGGTCTCCAACTGTACTGCTGCACAATTTGTCTTTTCTTATGCTATATTGCAAATGTAAGATCATTGGATCGAAGCACTATCACTGAAGTTATGGTGTGGAAGATGGTGTTGCTGGACTCCAGCTAACACCTGAGCCAGATCCAAGTGACCTTTTGTTGTGTCTTGAGCTACTATTTCTTCCTTCACTACAGAGACAGGCTAAGAGCATGCACCTATGAAGAGACAGCAGCAGAGATAATGGGAAGTGGGACTTCTTGAGCTGTAATGCAACTATAGCTCAATCACATTCAAATGTGCATCCATGCTGGAAGAGATAGCTTTAATTTCTGAAGAGAATCCCCATGAGCAGGCAAAATCCCATTTATCTCACTGAAAATGAGGCAGCAGCACAACTCCTAAAAAGAACTCCTCAGATCTGTCCTTTTAGGAGTTCTTTCACAAAAGGTGTTCAAAGTTATCTTCTCATTTCTTTTTCACCCTGTAAGAACTGTGGCAAACTATACTGGCAAGACAGAACACAAAATAACTGCCTGTCTTTCTTGTACACCAACAAATAAAATGCTTGAACAAATTCCTGCCAGCTGTATCTGGAAAATACACAAAAAGAATAAAGAGTTGGTAACAATTACCACTGAACTTGGTTTGCTAAGCCAGTGCTGCTGGGAACAACGCACAAAAAAAGCAAGTCCTCTCCACGTAGTTTGTGTTTGCACTTGAAGGCACATCAAAACCAGCTTCTTCCTAGCTCTCACTGTATGAGACAGAAATGTGCAGCTTCCCATTAGCATTGCTGGAGTTGTTTTGCAGGCGAAAGCCCTGCGTAGAAATGTCTCCTGCATGAATTCTCTTGGCTATTTGATGATATTGAACTAATAAACAAGATACATCATTTCTAGCATATCAGTGCATACAGGACTGTAGAGAATTTATGGCTGGTTACAAGGAGCAGCAATGTACTAAATTAAATGAGAAGCTCCATTATTAACATTGAATGTAAGCATCTTTAAAATGCAGAGGAATTCTGCAGTACAAATAATTTATTCCCATTCTCTGGTTCAAGTCCAACAAGGACAATTTTAAAGAAATGCCTAGACATCTTCAAATAAGTGACACAAAGAGATGTGAAGCGCAAGAGGAGACAGAAGAGATGTCTGTTCTGTGTCAGTCTCACCAGCACACCCCAATTATAGTCCTCAAATTTCTCTAACCGTGTCCTTCTCAGTGTGCCTGCTTCTTCATATTGGCAAGACAAGCAGTCCGTAAACAAAGTTTCCCATAATTATGTCCTTAGGACTTATTTTCACTGCATTACTCACTCCCTACCCTATATAGTATAGTAAGTGCTAATATCTTCAAGGATTTCAGAACCCTACCCCTGCAGAAATTATACTTTATTAAATAGCACCGCGCCATATCATTACCAGCAACAAGGAGACAAACCAGCTACCACCACAATCCCCTCCTGGCCCTGGGGGAATTGTTCTTACATTTATTTCCTAATAAATACTTTCATTATAAAATTTTAAAATAGGGTTTGTTAAAAACCAGTTTGTACAAATAAAAAACCCACTGCTACAACATCCTCCGACATGCTCTGTAAAGTCAAAGCAAGGGATTACAGCTAAAATCAGGACTGAATTCTCCATCTAAATTAAGTTTGATTTTAACAGGCTTATGGAGACTGACTGTACAAAACTTTGGGACAGACCAGTTGCTTCCTTATCTGTTAGCTTTCTGCATACATCTTAGGAGAAAAACAGCTTCATTTTCTAAAGCCAGTAAGTTTTGCTAAACTCATTCAAACCAAAGGAGCTACTCTCAGAGTTTTAATATTTCTTCACTCCCAAATCACTAGCACGCACAAATCTTTGAAAACAAGCCAATGAAAGACCATTATTACAGTCATAAATTTAATATAGAAGAGAAATGCCTCAGCCAGTAAGCTTAGCTCTGAAATGTTCGAAGTCACAACATGTACCTAAATGAAAACCATGATTTCATTGCTGGTCAAGACCTGGATCTGAACACTACTGACATAGAGAATGATACATAATAGAAACTTCCATTCAGTTCAGAATGCCAATGTGCCAAACCATATATGGCCCACATATGTATGTTACATATGACTGAAATACACATATGTGCATACAAAATACACCTATATATATATATACATGCAGCTTGGCAGGATTTTGCATCCTGCAGAGGGTACATTACAAAGGTCTAATCACCTACTGCAGTCACCATCTCTACAGAGCTTGATGCAGAACCTGTGGCCTGCTGGAGTATTTCCCTGTTTCACTCTTTTACCAAGGATCCTCTGGCTGCTCTTTTAGCTAAATAACTGGTGGCTGTTCACCTCACAAATAATAAATGGAGACCATTCCTGTTACAGATGACCACCCAGCTATATGACAGAAAATCTTCCAGCCATAGATTTCATCACTTCAGCAGCTCTTGGAAACCCTGAACCATTCCAGTGCGCTCTATTTCACTACATGCCAAGAGTCTAATCCTCACCAAAATGAAAAGAGAGACATTCAGAACTCTCCAGGCTTTAGTTTCAGGCTGTCGGAACACATAATGCAGACATGACAGCAACAGTTTCCACCCAGTTCACAGCTTGAAAATCTTCTTTGCAACATGAGAACTAGAACCATTCATGCAGCAATGTGACTTATGCAGTCCTCTATGTGACTGTAATTTCACTGTAATAGGAAGCTGCTTCATTGTAGTATATTTATATAAAAATACAATATCAGTATATTTAGCAGGGGTACTGTGCATATATATATACACACACACACACCACTGATCTCTGTCACTCTGATTTGTAAAGGTATTCCTTTAGTGTGGGGAAAAAAATGCTAGTGTAGGAGTTCAACAAATACACAGAGTGATGATAAATATTCTCATCCCGTCATAATTCTGGTTTATAAAAAAAGAAAGAGAAGCCCAGCAATATAAATATACTGAAGTAACGACGTTACAACAGTCTATAAAGGCCCTTTGTCTGATGTATTATTTGACATACAGACTCTGAACGTAAGTATATGACTCAGAAATGCAACGATTCAGAAGAATGTTGAGGTTAATCTAAAACACTCATTTAAGTCAAATTGCAGCAGCAAATATTTCAATAAATGCAAACTTTGTTATTGCTCCTGCTACACCACCTTCAAGAAACTGCACAGCAACTTCAGATGAGATTGCCACTAATGCACACAGCACAGTATGTAACTGAGCCGCATTTGTTCCATCACTTAAATATGTAAGAGATCTGCAGGTGTAGATTTTGCATCAAGATGTTTGCCTTGGCTCAAACACTCTAAGAGAATTTCACACTATCCGCATTCAGGACTATAAATTATTCTTTTAGAGTTAAATAGCTGCGCACCCTCCGGCTCAAATTAGTTCTTCAAAGGTCCCACCTCGACTATGAGATAAGCATTTTGCAGCAACACAAGGTATAACGGCGGGACTCTACAGGTAAATTATTCTACTCCCTTGAAAGGCCTGAAGCACACCCCTCCTCTCCCTGTACCCCTTGTTGTAGTAGCAATGAAAGCATTTGGCAGTCGGTCTTTTTCAGCAGGGATGTTTTGTCGTTTTCTAGGGTTGCTGATGAGGTGATGTGTTTTCTGTCACGGGAAATTAAGAGGCATATTCCCCAGCCTGGCAGGAAGAGAGAGCCTGAATGATTTCCTGAGAACCTCCTGTACGTAGTGTGCAAGATTTCAAAGTCTTATTTTGGCTGCAGCAACATTTCCCTACTATACTTCATTATAAGCATCACTGCAATACGTATTCCGTTCTACACAGAGGAGCGTGCACACAGTATGTGTATGCACAACTACTCTTAGACCCAAAATGAAAAGGCAGATAGTATCTTAAAATAGTACAGAAACACCTCAAGACCACATGTCAGTACTCCTAATGTCTTTCAGACATTAAACTTTCTACTGTTAATGATGTTTATCCTATCTGGCAATCGTTGCTAGGCAGTAGCAGTCTTCAGGAGAGGCAAACAGTCATTTGCAATTTACTCCCTAATTTCTTTATCATAAATAAAGACTGTGGTTTATTTCTGGGTCTTGTATTACGTGGGGGTATATTATTTGTCTGTGTCTCAGCAGCCTTACCTGTAAGAAATGATACTTACTTACCATAATACAGTATTTGTGTGATTAGTATGATCAAGCTTAGACAGTACTACCTCCAGTCCTCAAGTGGAAGGTGCTTCAAACCTAGCAAGCGTTCTAGAAAATTTTAAACTGTTTAATGGATTCCTGTACTTCTCTCACATTTCAGACAGGGGACTGGTTTTAACACGGTTATCTGCAGTTTTTTAATGCTGGTAAGAACAGATGGCAGAACAGGAAGTGACCCTTTCTTTAGTCTCCTCTTTTATCTTACATGCAACTTTTTGACCTCAGGATTCACCTACTTCTGGAAACAGCACATACCTAACAGTATCTGCATGGAAGCATATCCTTTTACAGTGAAACCATACGTCTTCATGGCCCTCAACTACTGATCCCCAGGAAGAGATGCAAATTTGAGATCGGCCATTTGGAAACCACGAGAGTACAAATGAAGGCTGCAATACCATGAAATGATCAGCCTAAGACAGGCGCTTAAATTGTACCCTCATTTCAGGACCTTCAGAAAACACAGTCATCAGTATTTGAGAAGGGTGTCCTTTCATTTCCATCATATTCAGTTGTAGATTCTTCACTGACATTAACTGAAATTTGGTAGGGACCTGCTGGACTGAATTCAGTTCAGGGGTTTCATGGTACAGCAGAATATAACATGTTAATAAAAAGTCTTGTACTGTACTTTGCAGAAAATACTTAAATATACAGTGGACCAAAGTAAAATACCACATAATACAGTCATATAGGCTTGTCACTTCTGAAGCATGGAATAGATCGAAGCGTTATGCTCCCTAAACAGTAAAAAAGTGTCATTTTCCGACATCAAGCAGAAATCTACAGGATTGAAACCTCTCATTATTTCTGATAGACAAAATCTATGTTTTAGTGCCTACAATATGGTAAAAGATTTTTTTATAACAAGAAAAACAGGGCAGACATTGATGGAGGCTGAGTCATCTTTGATCTTTCATCCCAAATTCTCTTTGTGCTTCAGTGTTTTGATATATTTAAATGGGGGAAAGAGGGGAAAAAAGAAAATTAAGGAAATGCTAACTATTAAAAAGTCAGTCTTCTTTAACTCTCATGTTACTTTTACAACTCTGAATTTTCTCATTTTTCAAAAGGCATGTCTGACTTTTGATCCTTTGTACCAGAAATCTCTGTCACAGATGAGACAAATCAAAGAGAAGAATGCGGCATGGTTTTACAGCCACTGTGGCTGCACCTGACTTGATTTTGCAGTGAGTAATGAAAGAAAAAACTGTCCTACTTTTAGTTTTTGAAGTTTAAACAAAGTAACTTAAGCCTCAACTTCTCAAGACGTACTAAGACTCACAGAGTTTAAAGAAATTGGACAAAAGCTGTATTCTTAACTAGGAACTTGCACTGAATATTTAGGGATTTGACAAAAAGGTAAAAAAAAAAGAAAAAAGCTTAACTTCTATATTTTACTAAGATTTTGTCTGAAATTAACCACCTGTTTTACACTATTTCATAAGAGACCCTTAGGCAAAGGGAAAAAGTTGACACTTAACAGATTAAATGCCACTTTATTTATAGACTAGATAAAAATCAGAGATTAAAAATAAATAATTGGAACATATACTATCCACTTAAAAAGAAACCAACAAAATAACTTAAAAACCACTTAAGTCACATTTTCAGATTATACAGATCAAACTAAAGTTCAAATGTTACTTCTCCAAATAAGACTAAATGAAGACATAGCAGCCTTCAAGCATCTGAAGGGGGCCTATAGGGATGCTGGGGAGGCGATGAATGCTCCATCACTGGCAGTGTTCAAGGCCAGGCTGAGCAGAGCCTTGGGTGACATGGTTTAGTGTGAGGCTTCCCTGCCCTTGGCAGGGGGGTTGGAACTGGATGATCTTAAGGTACTTTCCAGTCCTAACCATTCTATGATTCTAATACTCCAAACCTATTCTCTTTTAAAAAACAGCAACACAGTCCTTTATTATGTAAATTCTCCAGCGCTTCCCGATGTGTATGCTATAGGTAAGTGTCCTCCAGAGGACAAAAACATTAAAGAACTATTTCCCATTATCAACTAATCCAGGGGATTTTTTTCATGGATATTCAGTTTGTCATCTACTTTTCCTCTTCTATTTTCCCGGAGAAGACTGAACAGCTTTTAACAGCAATAAAAGCCACAATTTATTATAACAAACAAGCATAATTAACCTCCTAAACCAAAGAAAACCCAAGTGACCAGGAAACAGAACTGGAAAAAGGTTGCACATGACCTTCTTCCTACACACAGCTCCCTTGCAGAAGGTCCCCAGTAACAGGCTAACAGTCAGTTCTTCATTGTCTTTGAGTAGACTCTGCTCCAGCCCCACTCCCCCAGGTCTTTGTAGTGTTTACGAGACCAGAAAATCTGCTCTAGGCTCATCCCTGGTGTCTCTGTGACTCCATCAGAGCTGCAGGCTTCCAGTTTTCTGTGCTGTCTCTCCTTGCTGCTACAGCCTGCGGTGCCTGGATGTCAGGCAAACACACACAAAGGAACAAGCATCTCCCTCCTTCCTTAAGGGAGTCTACTCTGAAAAATCCTAGATAAATCAGACAGCAAGTATCTCCCTTCTGACAAATACAGGAGAGATCATATTGCAGAGTGATGCACTGGAGTTTTGTTTTGGGGGAATTTGTTTGGGTTTGGGTTTGTGGGGCTTTTTTGTTTGTCTGTTTTGTTTGGGGTTTCTTTTCTGGTATCTCCTGAGTACAATTATACCACAGCTTGGTTTCTCATCCCTTTACAGCACAACCTTTTCTCAGACAGGAACCTGTTTTGCCCCATGTACATCAGAATGCTCTTTTCTTCCTACTATTCCTTTTTGCTCTACGTTTTACCTGCTCACAGAACTGATTTAACATTTGCAGTTCTGGCTGGCAGGAGGAACTCCTGGTTTGCGTGTTGCTTTTTGCCTGGCCCCTAGCTCAGACAGCTCAGTGAGCAACGTCTACTTGATACCCTCTTAGAACACATCCCATAGAGACCAGAGTGTACTGGAGACCCTGCTAGGGTTAACCTGCCAGGCAAACAATTCTGCAACTTCATACTGTACTCGGACCAACTATAATTGCTTGCTTTTTGATTACTTACTACCCTGCAGCATCACCCATATATATAAATAGATACCTTATCTACATCATTCCCCTGAAACACTGGCACTAAGACATGTAACAAAGCACAAGCACTTCCATCTCTTTCCATAAGTATATGCAGTTCTATTGTGAGTCCCATCAAAGTCTGGATGCTGTAACTAACCCCCACAAGTCATCTCCTCCATATTTGGCAATTCTTCTCATGATGCACAAGCTCTCACAGCTCTCCTTTCTCTAATTCCAGGTAACTATCTTAGAACTTTCAATATCTTCCTGGCACGCTCACCAGTCGCCTTCCACAGACAGGCATAATTGTTTTGTCAAAGAACATTCCAACTTTTTCTGCCAGTGAAGAGGGATAAGAACACAAAAAAGAAATTAATCTCCTGTTAACCTCACTCTTATGATGCAAAATTAGCAAGTAGCAAAAGGGCATCAAAAGGAATGCGACCAGCAGGTCGAGGGAGGTGATCCTGCCCCTCTACTCTGCTCTCCTGAGACCTCACTTGGAGTACTGAGTGCAGTTCTGGTGTCCTCAACAGAAAAAAAGACATGGAATTGTTGGAACAAGTCCAGAGGAGGGCCACGAGGATGATCAGGTGACTGGAGCACCTCCCCTATGAAGATAGGATGAGAGAGTTGGGGCTGTTCAGCCTGGAGAAGAGAAGGCTGCATGGA
>JASSUY010049667.1:0-16624 GCA_032466535.1 Forpus xanthops
TGAGGTCTCCACGCAGCCTTCTCTTCTCCAGGCTGAACAGCCCCAACTTTCTCATCCTATCTTCATAGGAGAGGTGCTCCAGTCCCCTGATCACCCTCGTGACCCTTCTCTGGACTTGCTCCAACAGTTCATGTCCTTTTTTTGTTGAAGACACCAGAACTTCACATAATGCTCCAAGAGAGGTCTCATGAGAGCAAAGTAGATGGGCAGGATCACCTCCCTCACTCTGCTGGTCATGATCCTTTTGATGCAGCTCAGGATATGGTTGGTTTTCTGAGCTGTGAGTGCACACAGCTGGGTTACGTTAATTTTCTCATTGATCGACCAATACCCCTACGTCCTTCTCTGCAGGGCTGCTCTGAATCTCATCCCTTCCCAACCTGTAGCTATGCCTGGGATTGCTCTGACCCAGGTGTAGGACCTTGCACTTGGCATGGTTAAACTTCATCACACTGGCATCAGTCCACCTCACAAGCATGTCAAGATCCCTCTGGTGATCCTTCTGTCCAGTGTTTCAACTGAGGCACATGGCTCGGTGTCATTGGCAAACTTGCTGCAGGAACATTCAATCCCACTGTCCATGTCACCAACAAAGCTGTTGAACAAGACTGGTCTCAACACTGACCCCTGAGGGACACCACTCGTTACTGGTCTCCAGCTGGACACTGAACCATTGACAGCAACTCTTTGCATGCGGCCATCCAGCCAGTTCTTTATCCAGTGATTAGTCCACCTATCAAATTGATGTCTCTCCAATTTATAGACAACGATATCATGTGGGACATCTGACTTGGTAGGTTGACATGAGTTTATCATTTACCAGAGTTAAAACATTTACCACCTCTGCACATGATAGCAAAGGTAGCAAATCAAGCAAGGTCTTTTTGATATGACTGAAAGTAAAAACCTATGATCTACATGTATCATCTTTCAGAGACAAGTTGTCTGATTTTCTACAGAGATGTTAAAGAAAAAATAATTGCATTATTATTTATTTCAACTGAGATATTTAGATTTTTAAAAATAATTGCTTTATTTACTAATAGAGAATTTTTGGCTACATCCATCAACTGAGAGGGAAAAGGCAGAAAGAAAATTTTATTATCAGTTATTTCTTAAAGGAAACAATCTCCAGTACAATGAGAGATGGATTTCAAATACTTTGATGGTCCTTGCCCATGGCAGGGGTTTGGTACTAGATGATTTTAAGATTCTTTCCAACCCTAACCATTCTGATTCTATTTTTGTTTTTATCCTCTAAACTTTGTTCTCAGCTGGTTTTTCCAAAAAGTAAGGAAAAAAAAAAAAAAAAAGAAAAGAGAATAAAAACTCATAATAACCAAAACCAAAGCAAAAAGGCCTAAGTTGCTTTATATGAATTCTCAGAGTGGAACAAATTAGTGATATTATGGGAAAGCTATAGCAATACAAAACAGAATTTCTTGATGGAAGTATTGTTTATCAGGCCTTGCATGCATGAACACACACACCCTGAAATGGCTCAGAAACCATCTTGCTTTCAGTAAATGGTGCTTCCCTTCATTAAACAGTAGAATCACGGAATCAAAGATTAAACAACATAAATTTGTATTAATGAATATATTTTGTTAATTTAATTCAAAAAAGCAAAGCCTAGAAATCCTCAACAATGTTCAATGCTAACACTGATTTGTACTATCATAAAAGTTAAATTTAACTTCATGAAAAAATGGAAATTGTCATTATTGAGGGCTATAATGTTGAGGGCTTTCATTCTATCTGGAGCATCACTAGAGTCAAAGTAGTGGTACATTTATGCTTGCACTGACTAAGAAATGGGACCTCTGAGGACTGTGAAAATAAGTACTTAATAGGTGAAAAATCTTTGGACCAGCTAATTTGCAAGTCTCCATGTTTGCCACTTAGTTCAGTTGAATTTTCCTTTTCTTATCTTCTTTACCTCTTGTCATTCATCTTGTGCTACTCACAGCAACACTATAGTTCCAAAAAAAATAGGGTAATGTGGTTAAGATATGTGTTCATGCAAATCCTCTGCTAAGTAGCCCGACACCATAGACAAAAGTAAGCAAGTAAACACGTTTTCAAATAAAAAAAAAACAGCCAATGTTAAAAACAACAAATACAGTTCTGTGCTTGAGCACCTTCATCAGGCAGATCCTGAAAATTATCTTGGTTGTCTCGATGGATTGAGAACTGGTTACCAAAAGGTGGTTTTCAGGAAGTAAGATTTAAGACACAACTTATATCAGTGCACAATCTTGTGCTAACCAAGAAAACTGGCAGGCACTGGAGCTGTGCAGACCAGACTTCAAATGTATCATCTCAGTGAGTCTTTAATCAGGAGTTACATAACTTAAATAAAAGGAATCACTTCAGCTCTATGAGGAGAAATCAGATCATATCCTGTCCATAGATGCAAAATTTTCATATATCAAGGAATCGGCAAATATGCCCATAAAATAGTTCAAATGAAAACAATCTCTGAAATAAAATAAAAATTAAAAAATAAAAATCTTTCTATCCAGTCATTGAAAGAGTATGAAAAAAATTCCTTTGTAGAAATTTTAAAGTATGACCAGGGAAGATATATCATAGAATCATATACGAAAAGAAATCTGAATTTGAGGTGAAACATGCATGTGTCCAATAAAAGTGGTGGAGATTTTTTGTAGAAGGCAGCATTTTTTGATGAATTTTCTAAGACTCAGTTTGTGTAGGAAAATGTTAATGTTGTTGTATAAAGCAAGCTGTTGGACCAACTCAAATCAAATTTGGACTGTATCTTATAAAGTCTGTCTGGTTTATGCTTACAGGAGTAAGCATGTGCATTTTCGGTGCCTGGATCTGAATAGTAGTCTTCAAACTCATTTGTTTCAATATCTGGCAGACAGGGAACAAGGAAGAAAAGCTGCATCTTCAATAAAATTGTCACTTGTATTCATAAGAGTAATACAGATCAGAGTAAGGTACATTAAAAGCGTCCAAGAGAGCAATCAGGAAGATGAAGCAAGCGACAGTCAAAAGCACAAGAAAAGATAAATAAGAGTCAATGTTGTGGTGAATTTGACAGACCCCCTGAATGGAAAAAAAGAAATCAGTTCCACATGGCATCTAGGAGCCAATAACAAGTGAATGATAAGGGCAGGAGACAGCAGAAGAAAGAATGTTTTGGGCTAAGAACCTGAGGAAATGGCAAAAGGAAATGGACACAAGATAGTATCGCTTACCTATAGTTTTCCTTCCCTGCAATGGATGGGATCATATGTAGTGTATCCTGTCATCCTTAGAGATAAAGTTGGGGGGCCGGTGGCCTGGTACATCACTCTTTTTCAATTAGTTTCATGGTGAGAAGAGTAACTATTGATTGTGTCTGTGAGAATACACTAACCACTTCCTTTGAGCCCTAGTTGATGGATAGACATAAAGTGTTCCTTCGGCTGATTAGTCCAGGAGAAGAGGGTAAAATATCCCTCCATCAGCTGGCCAGAGTGCTGAGCCATAGTGGCCCTGAACTGTAGTGGTGCTTAACAGACTGAGCACTCCAGAACTTTCAAGCCTTCTATTATCACTTTTATATTTCATCATTCTGCCCTACCTCCTTCCAGCTGATACTGTTCTGACTGTGCAGCAGGGCTAGATTTTTCCATTACATAGTTTATGGAAATCCATAAAGCAGAATTTTCAGGAACAATGTTACTGGTTTTCAAATTGGACTGCTGAGACTGTATGGCAATACTTTTCTTGTGAAACATTGTGGAGAAAAGAGGCCACATTTCACTGAATTCTCTTTTGGTCATTTTCTGCTTTAAGAACTCATACAGAAGGAGTCAGGTTCTCCAGTGATCCGCCTTTGATGGCTATTCCTGGCACTGGTCACATAATCTTGGAATGCTCTCAGAAGAATACTTCTTCCAGGTCCTCAAAGCACAATGAGAATAGAAACTCTTGGCAATGCTGTAGCTAGTGGCGCTTCCCAGGTGATGGATCTGGATCGTGCCTAGTCAGTGGCTGCTAAGAAGATAGAAAAAGACTGTAGTTTGATCATAAGATTAACACATCCTTGACCAGAAAGAGTCACCCTGATCAGCCAGTCTCACACCTTGCGTAATGAAACCAGATTCAGGCAGCAATTTATGTATGAAACCCATAGTTCTTCTTTGAGTTGCTTCAAATTCTTATAAATGAGATTCTGTTCTTAAATACACCAAGGGATGGTGAACCCATCGCTTGCCAGCCATAAGTTTGGCAAGCCAGTGCCTGTTAGGGCAATAGTGGTTCTCTCTCTTCTCTAATGTAAACTGATCCGTTGGCCTGCATACTGGCTTTTTTAATGTCTTTCACAAGCAATAAAGTCATCAGTGATTAACTGGGACATTTTCCCACCGTGATCTTGACCATGATCTTTATAATCTTCTCTTGGTTTTGCTGGATAGATGGCACCAACATCTCCCTAGCTATAGCTGTATCATGCATCATGCAAATGTATGGGTTGCACCAGAACCATTATTGTTGATATGTAGGAGCAGAGTCCAAACAGGGCCATCTTCCCTCTCCTCATGCTGCTCTGATTGTTGTACTCACCCCCATGAGTACTTGCCTTGGTAGGATACCTGGTGGGCTGAAAGGGTATCAAGAGGATGTACAAATATCAAAGGCCCTTCTTTTATCTTGTCTGAAATAATTTGAAGGTCTCCCTGGACAGCAGAAGTAAACCAACCATGAGTTGGGTCATTGCATGTGCTGGCTCAAAAGCAGTTCATAGACTGGTTTGGGTTGGAAGCAACCTCAAGGATCATGCAGTTCTAACCACCTTTTCATGGGCAAGGACACCTTCCACTAGACTAGGGTACTCACAGCCCCATCTAACCTGCCCTTGAACACTGTCAGTGATGGGGCAGACACAGCTTCTCTGGGCAATCTGTTCCAGTGTCTCATCACCTTCACAGTAAAGAATTTCTTCCTAATATCAAATTTAAATCTGTCATCTTGAAGGTATTCCCCCTTGTCCTATCACTAGATACCCTACTATGCAGTCCCTCACCCGCTTTATTGTCGGTCCCTTTAGGTACATAATGGCTGCTCTAATGTATCCAAGGAATTCTCTCCAGGCTGAACAACCTCAGTTCTCTCAGCCTGTCTCCATAGCAGAGGTGATCCAGCCCTCTGATCACCTCTGTGCCCTCCTCTGGACTCACTCCAGCAGATCCATGTCCCTCTTGTGCTGGGGGTCTCAGAGCTCAATGCAGTACTGCAGATAGGGTCTCATGAGAGTGGAGTGGAGAGGAACGATCACCTGCCTTGAGCTGCTGGCCATGCTCCTCTTCATGCAGCCCAGTATGGAGTTGGTGCATGTTGAGCTTCTCATCAGCCAACACCTCCAAGACTTTCTTCTCAGGATTTTTCTCAATCCATTCTCTGCCTTACCTGCATTTGTTTTTTGGGACTGCCATGATCAAGGTGCTGGACCTTGCACTTGGTCTTGTTGAACTTCATGAGGTTTGCACTGGCCCACCTCTCAAGCCTGTCAGGGTATCCAATTGGACATAGAGCCATTGACCAGCTTTTGTTAATTTCTCCTTTATCTTTATGCAACATGCAACCTTTTAAAGCAAGAATGGAATGTTTAATTTCAAAAATTCTTAAAATAGCGTAGTGTGACATTTTCTGCTTTTTCTTCACTTCTATTTCCGATCAAAGGTAAAATACTAGCATAATCATCCTGATTTGTACTTTTGTTGAGCTATGACAAGTTGCCTGTGGTGTTTGCTATAGTTAGATATATTCAGGCAGTCTTTCAGCAAACTCAGACTTGCCTGGATTCATTCATGGACAAAGCTAACCATACATCAGGGACTGGTAGCTCCACTCTAGTAAGGGAAAGAATCTGCCACCCTTTCTTCCAAGGTTTCTTGTTACACACTTCAGTTATTGCCAGTTATTTCAGTGAAAATATCTGTGCAGTAAGGTATTTCTGAATGTTCAGAAAAGTGATAGAATCTAGCTCTATCTCATTACCATGGCTGTAGTGAAATGGTAAAGGCAGAATAAATTGCCTCGTATAATTATGTATATGCCAGATGTTCTTAATCATTCCACTTTGAGCCTCCTTTGCTAACTGCAATTTTGAGCCTCTTCCAAATCTAAAGGAATTGGTAAACATAAGTAATTAAAAAGAAATTAAATGGATTTTAAAAGTGAATTACTGTAGTTCCTGCAACACTATATAATATAATTAGCACCTCTGCAATCAATCTGGGCTAGAGGATGTGCTTTATGTGCACAAAAGATGTTTCATTTGTGGTTTGCACTAAAAACATAGTCGTTGTGTTAGTGTAGTTAAACATCTCAACAGAACTACACCAGGCAAGTAAGGAGAAATTTATTTTTACAGCTGGTTTATAAAAATAGAAACAAAAAAACATATCTCAGCTGGTGTACATCACAATATTTGCATTGATGGTTACATGCTGAACTTGCACCAGCTGAGCCTGTGCCCCATCATCCTTTTGGATTAATGTAAGCAAAGATCTGTTGGTAGCCCTATTCATAGTAAAGTATTTCTGTCTCTGTAGCTAGAACTCTTCTTTCAAATGAGATAAAGTTCCTGCAGCTGAAAGTAGATTACCTACTATTAGCTCATTTATATTGTTCTATTGTTTTGATTTTTGGAATCTTTCTTTACTTTCAAATATTTTGAGGATATGAAGGAAAATGCAAAACTGTAATACAGATTATCCCAAAGAACACAGATTTACAGCCAAAGTTTTTCGTAGCAGTACAAAGACACTGGTGTTTTGTCATAACTCTGTGACGATTCTATAGGGACATTGGAAATAAAAGACAGACTAGAGACAGACATGGGCGCTCTCCAGAAGCTATTAGGAGAACTGTCTACCCTGCATTTGGAGAAGGCTGAGGTTCTTAATAACTTCTTTGCCGCCTTCTTCACTGGCAAATATTCTTACTATATCACCTGAGTCTTAGAAGGCAGATGCAGGGACTGTGAGAAGGAAGACCATGGGCCCACTGTAGGAGAGGATCTGGTTCGAGACCATCTTAGGAACCAGAGCATAAACAGTTCAATGGGTCCTGAAGGAGCTGGCAGATGAAGTTGCTAAGCCACTGTCCATCATATTTGAAAGATCATGGCAATCAAGTGAAGTTCCCAATGACTGGAAAAAGGGAAACATAACCTCCATTTTCAAGAAGGGAAAATGGATGACTCAGGGAACTATAGACCAGTCAGCCTCACCTCTGTGCCTGGAAAAATCTTGGAGTGGATTGTCCTGGAAGGCATGCTGAGGCACATGAAAAACAACAAGATGGTTGCTGAAGGGGAAATCCTGCCAGGCCAATGTGGTGGCCTTCTATGATGGAGTTACAGAACTAATGGAGAGAGGTAGAGAAGTTGATGCCGTCTACCTGGACTTGTGCAACATCCAGTACTGAAGCACTTTCCTGATGAAAAAAATTCTCCTGAACCCCCAGAACGGCAATTTAAGGGTGTTTTTCCTTCTTAAATGTTCTACCCCTACTGGGTCTGCCTTTGTAATCGTTGTAATTACATTTCAAATATTTGAACTGCCCTTCAAGCCACCTAATCATGCCTTAGCCTTCTCTCTGCTGGATTAAACAAGACTAGATCCCTCCCCATCTCACTGTAGGTCACACAAAGTCTTAATTTCTATTGAACCTGGTGTTCATCATAATCCTCTGCTCTTCTTCAGCAGGTCTGCTGCTCTTTGAGGCAGATCTCGGTCTGCATGAAGGAATGGGTTTAATTCCAAGTTGTCGTGGTTTAAGCCTTTCAGCCATGCAGTTTTGCTCACTCATTCTCCCCTCTTTCTTCCCCCTGCTCCCAGAGGGATAGGAAGGAGAATTGAAAGAATGCAACTCCCACAGGTTGAGATAAGAACAGTTTAGTAATTAAGTATAACACAAACCACTGCTGCTACCACCAATAATAATAATGACAAGGCAAATAAAAGGAAAGAATACAATCACTCACCACCTATACCCAGCCCGACCCAACAGTGCACCCCACCCTTCCGGGTCTCTGCACCCCATTTTTCCATCCTGGGCATGACGTGCTGTGGTATGGAATACCTCTTTGGCTAGTTTGGGTCAGTTGTCCTGTCCCTGGTTCCTCCCAGCTTCCCCTCCTCCCTGACTGAGCATGAGACTCAGAAAGTCCTTGGTCAGAGCAAAACATTACCAAGCAGTAACTGAAAACTCTGATGTTATCAGCCCTGCTCCCAGGTCCAAAGTCAAAAACATAGCACTGCACCCGCTACCAAGAATGAGAAAAATGACTGCTACTGCTGAACACATGACACAGGTGCAAAACATTGCACATCTCTTTGTTGAACAATGCAAGGTTTCTGCTGTCCCAGTCAAGTTTCTCAAGATCCCTCTGGACTGAAAAGAAGCACTAAAAGAGGTAATTCTTTTTTTCTGCATTTTTTATGCAGGGTACCTCCTTGATTTGACCTCAGTAAATTTTTAACTGCACCTAATCATCTGAGCCCAAACAATAAGAGTAGTTCCTACAGACTCAGAAGGAATTAACAGTATTTCTGTTCTTATTTCTAGAGATTTATCATAAGTTATTCTGCACAGCTAATTTGCAAAAACGCTTAGATACATATATACTCAGAGAACCTACTGTGTCTGCTGCCTGCCTCTTGATTGCCAACACATTGGTATTTTTCTCTTTTCAAATGCTTGCAAGTTGAAAAGTGGGATGTTGCTTCAGCTATCTGTACGCTAAAGTATGTAGATAATGCAAAAAAAAAAAAACCTCTTTCATCAGAGCAATGAGATGCTCACTGCTCCTTTTCAAAAACAGTGGACCAGATCTTCTTCTGCTGCTAAATTGGCTTTTGCTACATTGAAGATATGGAGCTATGCCAACTGACAGCAGTGCTAGAGCAACAGCTCTTTAACAGTTTTTGCTTTATTTAACTATTACCATTTGTTACAGGATAGTTCATTAGATGCAGCATAAAGTGCAAGCATTTTTCCTAGTTTTTCAGGTTTCTTGTTAGAGGAAGTTCCACTTTCAAATGAATATTAGAAGTACATTAAAATCTTAGCTCTCCCGAATCTTCATGGTTTCATTTGAGTTCATAATACATCCTCTGGTTTATCCTGTGTGCTGGGGGCTATCTATTTGAGGGACTTAGTCCAAAGATACAGTATAAGCAGATAGTTTGGTTAAGCTGATTTCTGCAGTTTAAGTGGGTCTAAAGCACATCATGCCTGGGATTATCTTTATGCATGTGCTTAAATTTGACAGAATTTGGGCATTCTTTGTATATTGCAGTGTATGGTTTGGAAAGTAAAAGGCAGCTAGGTTAGTGGTTTATATGTAAAGGAGTGTTTGAAGGAGCATGTAGATGATTAAAATTTTTATTCTTTTGTACATCATTCAGGGAGAAAGTAAGTATTTTGGCATCTTAGATCATGTGATAGCAAAACAAGAGACCTCATTAATTCAGATATTTCAGATTCAGCAACAACAGAAAGGAGGAATTATGACTGCCTAATTTGATCCAACCGGAAAAAAACTAAAGCTAGACCAAGGTCATGTACATCACAAACAAAGGAACAATATAAAATGCGTTTAATTTCCTGAAAGCTGTGATAAAATTTAGATAGGAGCCCTGGGAAGAGAGTCTAATGTACCACTCAGCCCTACCAAGTCTCACATATTTACTAGGTGTGTCATAGCTGATTTGAAAGGATGATTCCTTAAAAAAACCTGCAGAATTTTCTATTTTTTATTCTTTTAAGAGTTCCTGTCTTTCTGAATAAGAGTCAAATCATAGAATCATAGAATAGCTAGGGTTGGAAGGGACCTGAAAATCATCTAGTTCCACCCCCCTGCCATAAATCATAGAATCATAGAATAGTTAGGGTTGGAAAGGACCTTAAGATCATCTAGTTCCAACCCCCCTGCTGCGCAATATTACTTAGTGAAAGCATTTGTGCTCCTTGTCAGTAACTAGGGACAAGACTTCACTTTCATTTCTTTGCCACACTTTCATTTCTTCAACTCAGAACTCTGTCATAAACTGTATCTTCCCTGGGATTGCAAATCATAGCACTGCAATGGGCTCTGCCATATTAGATTTAGCATTTACCCTTCATAGGATTGCCTTGTTCATGGTAGAAAAGACCCTTCCTCTCAAACAAAGCAGAAGCAGGATCCTGGAGGAGTCCTGTATTACTTGCTGTTGTGAAGCATTTCCTTGAGCTTAATTCATTTTGCAGAGGCCAGAAAAGATGGAACAGCAGTAACTAGGGGAAGAAACAGAGGCAGTGGAAACACAACTGCTTTAAACTACCGTGTCCTTGCTGCTTGTTCTAAGAATGGTTTTTGTTCCAGTGGGTGAAAACTTGTTGTCTTCTTCCTCTTTTCAACTTCTCTCTTTAATCCATCTCTTCAATGACTTATTTGAATGCAATGGAATATGGGATTATGTGTGTTCACGTGCATATGTGCATGTGTATACCTTTAAATTTTTATATATGGTTGTGTGTACTTTAAGACTTTAATTAAAAGTGTGTTACTACTATCTCTTACAGATTACCATGTTTACAGACTTAAAGCCTCTTAAGGTCTCTACTCTAAATGCTAAATGCATTCACTCATGCTTGAAAATAACATCTAGTATGTTCTTAGTTCTTATTACATCAGATCTAGGTAACAGCGGGAAGGAATTTAAATTGCCTTCTAACTGAAGCCTATTTTTCCTTCTGGATTTCACAAAGGTTAGACACACCCGTAGAAGCTGCTCCTTACCTTCAGCCCACCCTTTTGCTTACTTCACCCAGTGAAGTTCCTGTTCCTGTCCAAAGACCAGGATGTAACAGCTGGCTTTTCAACAGTCAAGAGAAGAAACGTTTGCAACTAAAGGTAACCACTGATGAAAAGGCAGGATGGCAAAATACCTGAGGGCTGCTGAACATTCCCAGTGATTCAGCTATGGCCAGCTGTTGAGTGTTAATTTGAGACATTGTGTCATAGACCTGCTATTAAAAGGCAAGGGAAATGGGTCTGTTTAACTTTGTTGTGTTTATTTCTGCTAATAAAAAGAGTGACTTCTTCCCCTGGGTTTTACAAAGCATGTTGAACATCGGATGCTGCACCCAGAGCACAGCTCCAGCAGCAAGCGAGAGGGGACAGCAGTGCTGGAGAGCAGTGAGGTGTCAGCAGTGAAATTCAGCTTGACATCGAGAAAGAAGACTGTATTGGTGTGAAATGTAGTCGTGCAGAGTCTCTCTCATTTGCACATACATATCAAAGTCAGATTAAATCAATATTTAAAAAGAAAAGAAATCCCAGGTGCTTTCAGAGCTCCAAGTTCAGTGTCGCTCCTGAGTAGTCAGCACTGTAGCCTGTAGTAGTCTGTGAGCACTGCAGTCAGATACCATGAGCCTATTTTCCCCTGGAGAGCAGGCTGATGTAAAGGCAATGCTTGCAGATGCTTGAGGTCATAATTTCACATGCAAGTTTACATGGTATTCTCAAAGGTTGGTGATCCCTGCATTTACTTTAGAACATGTAAGTGATGGCTCTGGTGAGTTTGCATGGCTTTGGGGTCTAATACTTTTACAGCTGCCAGGTGCATAATAACAGTAATAATACTAGAAAATATGAGTTTCTGTAGCCCTCAGCCTAAGCAGGTCTTTATTCTATATTAAATACTACCTCTGCTCTGTATTCCTGTGTGTCACATGCTTGTTCCCAGGTATGAAAATTAAATTTAATATCTTCAGTTATCTTCCTTAATTCTGTAACAGCAAGTACAGCAGGGGAGAAAGGTTTGTCCCCCCAGAGCCATCCCCTTCATTTCCTGTTAGGCACCAGTATAAATGATAGCATTCATTTCTCATCTCATCAAGAGAACACACCTTGAGGGTGCAACTCCACAGGTACTAAGAAAGGATTATTCTAGTTTCTTTCATGGGACAAGAAAAAATGGGATTTTGAGACAGGATTATCTTTTCTCTTTCTGTGGGTGATTTCTGTTTCCCTACTGCCTCCGTCCTTCAGCTGTTCAAATGGGCAACACAAGTGTCAATAAGCAGTGCTGGGCATCAGGTGAGCGTGTGCAGATCAGTGTCAATGAGCCCTGGGTAGTCCTGGGAGCCCAGACATGGGAGCACAGAGGAGACTTTTAGGGTGAAGCTGCGGATCAAGCAAGTCATCAGGATGCTAAACATGGGCAGCATGTTGGGCTTGGGCACTAGCCCCTCTTTGTGACTCCAGCCCAAAACTTGGTGTCAGTTTTTAGAGTATCTGAGAGCACCTGAAAATTCTCTGCACTTTGCTGCTAATGAGATATCAATGTAAGATAGAAAGAATGGTGTGTAAACCAGATTAAACTTGCTCCTGAGCTATTTTTAGCTTTCCTAAGCACTTTCAACCCTTTTGGTAAAACTCATAAAAATTAATCTCTTCTAAAAGGGTGTAACTTCAAAGAAGTCATATACATTAAATGTCAACATGCTTTACTCATTATAAATTACAATATCACTAAATCTAACATGAGTTAAAATGAGAAAGATTTAATTTCACTATCTTTAAAATTAAGGCTGTTTTAGAAAGCAAACTTTGTTTTAAAATTATTTTAAAAAATATATAGGTTTGTTTTACATTGTATCATATTTGTATATAATAAAAGCAAAAATGTAGCATTCCATTATTCTTAATAAGATGTAGAAATAGTAGCTTACTTCTGCTCGTTTTACAACCCTCTTTTTGGATACACTTCTAATTTAAACTGTGGAAACTGAAAATGTTCCTTTAAAACTGGTTGTCATGGTTATAAAATCCCAAAAGAAATTATGTGTGTCTGCATCTGCTGAGGGAAACATTTATGGCCTGATTTGGGGGGGGGGGAAGAAACCACCCACCACAACCCATTTTCAGACTTGATTATTACATTACTTGAATTTAATTCATCACCCTCCCTCAAATCCACAGAAAGGATTCTCACACATTTTTCACTCCTGCAGTTCATTAGCAAATATCATATGGTGAGGGGTTAGTTCTGTCAAGTTCTAACAGGTTGGGGTTTTTGTTTGTTTGTTTTCTTTAGCTGTCTTTGTTTCAAGCAAGCTTATCTGGAAATACAGTGTGCTAGACTACTAGCATATATTTGCTGTCACAATTCATGCCTTAGATTCTTCCCATTATTTTTCTTCCCTTGCTCTAGTTATCTGGCCAGAATAAAAAGCCAGCCTCAAAACTTAAGGTCAAATCATCCAGAACAAAAGTCTGCATTTCTTGATGGAGATCAAAAAAGACAAAGGAAAAGGGGAAAAGAAGGGAGAAAAAATAATCCAAATATATACCTAAACAGGAGAAAATGGAAAGGAAGGGTAACATCAACCTATCAAAGGAAAACTGTGAAACTGAGTCTTTTGTGAATCTGTTACACATCGTATGTTCCCAGGATGAGGTTTCCCAGTCTCTTGAAGCTGTATGTTTATTAGAAATGAGTCTGTGTCGGGCCAGGCCTTCTCTTACAGGGATGCAGAAGTCGTCACACATCTTAGAAAATTGTTTGTCACTTTTTGTTTTTCACTAAGAAAAGCTTATTGCATAGATAATTAAACAGTTACACTGTGAAAGACTGAGGTAGCAGGTTTTAATCTTTAGGAGGAAGGGTGGTTGATCTGTTGGCTGGAGAAAATCTCTGCATCTCTTGGCCCTGCTTCACAAAGTAAATGGCAGATAAGGAGGATGAGGGCATTTTAGACAAATAATATGCATTGTATGATCAGATTGTGAACCATTAATGAGATTCAAAGAATTTGCTTATACACATTGATCCAAAGCTTGTCCTAGTCAAAAAGTCCTGTTGAAAAAGGAAGTTTGGTGTCCTGAACATGAAGCAGAGCCCTTTTGAGAAAGTTTGGAAAATAACAGCAGACTCAGTCTGAAAGGCTGTGAATATTCCCAAACACTTTGACTTTCCCCAACCCCTGAAACCAAGGATGATATTTTTCACTGTTCCACTTCAATGGAAAATTATTTCTAATGAATGTTTACTACACTGCCAGCAAAAACCTGTAATTTACTCCATCTGAATGGAAGAATATACGAAACTGGAAAAGAGGTGGAGAGGAGGATAAAATTATGCTTCTCCAATCCTCTTGACTCCTGTCCTTCCATACTAACAAATACAAAATTTTGCCACCATTTTTGAATCCCTGAATGTGACTTCTGTTTGTTCTTGTGATGCATGAGAACAGATTTGTTTTTTCCCTTGCTGCCTGATGAGTGAGAGACATGCTTGCACATTTCTGTACTACCTAGTTCTGGCACAGGATCTGCTCAGACCTAGCGGCTAGAATATATAGGAGAAAGACAGGCAGGCATCAGGGCTGCACCCACCCAGCTCCCCAGAGCTGGTCCCACTGGTACCTTCTGCTTGCCTTATTCCCCTGATAATTATTAGTAAATAGATGTGACAACCCATCAGAATGTCACCTTCTGCCCCATGACAAGGGGGCAGTGGTCTCATCTGCTCTCTTCTGAGACAAACAATTACACTGCTGTGCTCTCTCCAGGGGCTGATGACAACCTGCTTCACTGCAATCAGATTAATTCGGAAGTATGTTACTTTCCTAGAGAAAATGTCACAGAATTACAGAGGAGAGAGATGGAACAGGTTTATTAAATTGGCTAGTCCATCTTTCTGCCAATCAATGGCAGTTCCCAACAGTGTACACTCCCTGATCTGCTGCAGTGATGATTTCAAAGTGTCTTGTGATGTGCTGCCGGCCCCTGCCCTACAGGGCCCTTTACAGCTGGCACTATCTCGTGTCAGGAGCACTTAGCTGGCTGCACATTTTGCACCTGCACTCTGATCTCCTGGCCAATAGGCTTTCCTCCTCATTTATTTCTGTTTCCTAATGACAAAAGCATACTAGGAAAGCCTTCTTCCTGTTTGTTAAAAGAGACATTGAGTAGCATTAATCCTGGCAGCAGCACTTGTGAAGAAAGCACCTCTGGGATGGCATACTTTGTTCTTTATGCTTTTGCTACCATATTTAACCTGTCCTTGCCTTTTTACCTTCTAAGCCACTCAGTGAGAGCCTATTTTAAAAGAACACTTTAAGATGCACTGGTCTAATGACAAAAAAAACAAAAAAAAACAACCCTTCATGCAGTCTGTATAAACTGGGAATTCCTGAAAATACCTATGACATTTGAACATTTTTGAAACTTACTGAGCTAACTCAGCACTGGATTAACATGGCCAACTTTTCTTTTCACCTGAACACATACGTCATTTCGGCATGGGGGGTGTGGTGGGCTTGCGTGACCTGCTGCAGAAACGGTTGGACTGTCTCGAATATCCCATTAGAGCTCTGTTTGCTTTTCCATTCTGGGAACCTGAGACAAGCCTTCCAGAAGCAGCAACCTGCCTCTTCTTATTTCAGTTAATCTCATCCTTATTTCAACACCTCTGAAAATCCAAAGGGAAGAAACCAGATTTGTTGAGAAAATTCAGGTTTTGGAATTTTTTAAATACGTATTTCTCCCAGCAGAACCACATGCTTTAAAATTATGCTCTGCATAGGGACTAAACAAGCACTCAGCTCTCTGTCCTGTGCTTAGCTGCTACAGAGCAACAGACATTGCTGACAGTGATCGGACCTCTTGGGAGGTATCAAAGCCTGTGAAAGCTGAGTTGGAGGAAGAGACTTGCAAGCAATGGGCAAAATGAAGACTTGAGCCACAGAGCTCATGGAGACAGAAATTGTCACACAGGTTTGTGTTTTGGCACTGCTGCAGTTCTTTGGCACTTCCAAGCAGAGAGACGTCATTTACAAATAAAAGACAGACTAGGGACAACATGGGCTCTCTCCAGAAGCTATCAGGAGAACTGGCTACCCTGCATTTGGAGAAGGCTGAGGTTCTTAATGACTTCTTTGCCTCAGTCTTTACTGGAAAATGCTTTGACCACACCACCGAAGATGCAGTGCAGTGAGAATGAAGACCATGGGCCCACTGTAGTAGAGGATCTGGTTCGAGACCATCTTAAGAACTAGAATGTATACAAGTCCATGGGATCTGATGAAATCCACCCGCGGGTCCTGAAGGAGCTGGCAGATGAAGTTGCTAGAGCCACTGTCCATCATATTTGAAAAATCATGGCAGTCAGGTGAAGTTCCCGATGTCTGGAAAAAAGGAAATATAGCCTTCATTTTAAAGGGCAAAATGCTCTACAGAGATAAAGCAGTTGATGTCATCTACCTGGACTTGTGCAAAGTGTTTTGCACTGTCCCACATGACATTCTTGTCTCTAAATTGGAGAGAAATCAATTTGATAGGTGGACCACTTGCTGGATAAAGAACTGGCTGGATGGCCATATGCAAAGAGTGGTGCTCAATAGCTCAATGTCCAGCTGGAGACAAACAATGAGTGGTGTCCCTCAGGGATCAGTGTTGGAACTGGTCTTGTTCAACAGCTTTGTCAGTGACATGGAAAGTGGGATTGAGTGCTCCTGCAGCAAGGCTGCCAATGACACCAAGCTCTGTGGTTCAGTTGATACACTGGAGGGAAGGAATGCCATCCAGAGGGACCTTGACATGCTTGTG
>JASSUY010049669.1:0-10815 GCA_032466535.1 Forpus xanthops
CGAAAATCCAAAACACAGTGCTACACCAGCTACTACTTAAAGAAAAATGACTGCTGCTGCTGAACCCATGACAACAGAATATCTACATCATTTATAAGAAGAGTAGAAATACTACCAAGCTCTTTATTGAATAACATTATTTAATGAAGCAGCCTTAATTTATACATATTGAAATAATGGACAGTCAAACTGGGATATCTTTTGTTTCAGATTCAGTTATTATCTGACTTGCTTTAGTAAATCCTGATCTACTTCTGGCTCTAAAGCACAACCAATTCATGTGAAGGGGCTGTTCTTAGGATTTGCTGGAGAAGGTAAAATAGGACAAGGTAAAAGCCACCTCTCACACAGTTACTAGAGCCTTACCTCTACCTCTCAAGTGAAGGCAGGAAGATATGAGCAAAGTACATCACCCTAGTGGCATAGGCTCAGCTACAAAGCACAGTGTTTACAGCTTTAGCTGTCATAGGGTGCAATGTATACGAGGGAGGAATAAAACTGCCTGTGGTCTTGTAGGTATTTTGCACTATGAGAGATAGGGTTTCTACGCTGAACCCAAACCAGCTGTATTGTGTGAAAATGGTTCAATATCCTTCTGAATGGGGGGGGGGGGGGGAACACCACCAAAATGAAACCATTAAGGTTTAAAGCAATTCCTAGGTTATGGTGGAGTTCGTATCAGGCTCCCATTGAAAGTTTCAGGAAATAAACATTTTTTTTAATGATTCTGCATATTTGAAAAATTTTATCAGTAACATAATCAACATTATCTTTAGATAAGTAATTTTGTACTTGTGTAGCTTTAAAGCCATACCAGACCATGACTTGAAGTCCAAAAGCAAACAAAGCATTCTTACATATTCAAGGAACACTACACATTTATTAATTCCTTTTCCCAGTACTGAGATGCAGAAAGGAATGAATTGAGTAGTTAAACAAGCCAAACTCATTCACACACCTATTTTCTTAGCATGGAAAACCAGAATTTCTGTTTCTGAGTTTACTTTGGCAAGTATTTTAGAAAGAGTTTATGCAAGTTTAACAACAGCTATTTGTTAATATAAACTATTATATTAAAAAACTCATAACAGAATCAGTAACAGCTATTAGCTGTCAACAGTCCACAAGAACATTCAGCAGAACAGTTTATGGCTGTAAGGAAAACCTGCATTTAAGCATCAATTCAGAAACTGTAGTATAACTACAACTGACACCGACATTCTCCAGATAAGGCAATGTGTAAGTATGCGTGCAGAAGATTAACCAGACTCAATTCTGATGTCATAGAATCAGAACAGTTTGGGTTGGAAAGGACCTCAAGATCATCAAATTCCAACCCCCCTGCAATAGACAGGCAAGGCTATCCAGTGCAGCCTTCAAAAAGCCAGAGATGCAGCATTTACAACTTCCTTGGGCAACCCATTCCAATGCCTCACCACCCTCACAGTAAAGAACTTCTTCCTATAATATCCAGTTTAAACTTCCCCTGTTTGAACTCGTTCCCCCTTGTCTTATCACTACATTTCCTAATGAAGAATCCCTCTCCAGCATCCTTATATCAAGACTTCATTTCCTTTGGTTTAGAACATCTAAGTTCTTGCTCGGGTTCTCTTTACCAAAAGCAAATGTACAGAGATAGCAATTGGTAAGAGCAGCATTAATCCAGCAACTTTTATGTTATTTGTATTTCAGAATTATGAAAACACCTTGAAAGTTTTAAAGAAATCCTTTTAGTCAAACTGATACAGCTACACCTCACATCTGGATGGATGCTAGCTGGTGTCAACCTGCAGTGATTGGAAAGGAACAACTTTAGGATTGGCATTCCCTAAGCTTATTCTTCATATTTTTTAAATAAGAAAAGGATATTCTACATTAAAATACCTTCTCATTATATTGCAAAAGCACCAAGAAACAAACTAACTGCTTTGCTTGCTTAACACTCAGCACTGAATTTCATAAATGCCTATGTTGCATAATGCTCTAAGAAAAGAATCTTTATAGACGATGTCTGACAGAAAGAAGAGTTAAATCCATTGTGAACTTTTTCCTTTAAGAGTACAAGATGCATTTTTATAAGAAGTATGCAAAAAAAACTACCCAGAAAATGAGTTGCATCAGTGTGCCACCACTCTAAAACCTGGAGGTAGACATCTTAAAAAGTTCACAGATTAGATAAAAAATAAGTCTGTGTAACATCTTTATTAAATTAAAAAGTAAACCTGAAATTTAAAAGAACAAGAAATATAAAGCCTAAGATAGTCGATTTGCTACAGCTTCAGCTCCATCTCTTATTTTCATCATTCTTCTTTCACCTTGAATAGATTGAAAAAATAATCAATCATCACTGTAGAGGGAGAAAAAAGGACAGCATGATACTCTTTTGTAAATATTAAAATATGTTCATAAATATTTCAATCGTATCCCCTTACTCAACATTTTCCACTGATCTGTCACGACCTAGTATACCCCCTATACCAGAGAGAAGGAATATTCTCAGTAACACCTCTGCTATTGACATCAAATCCCTGCTTATTCAGAGCTGGAAACTTATGCTTTTCTTCACCTCTGGACAGAAGAGTGAAGGTAAGCCTCCCCACTAAATGGCCTTGGGCCTCACAGTGGTCCACACCCATTCTTAAACAGGACATTGAACAGGGAAAGTTCTTGCTAAAGCTCCCCCTTTCCTAACAGAGGATGAAGACCTGATCCTTTCGGTCCACAAAATTTCTTCAGAACAGCTCAGTCTTTCAGAATCTTTGTTGTTTAAGATTGTGCCCATTTGTCCGGAAACATCTGCCACCTCCTTAACTCTCCCAACTCCCACTGTCCAGGGGTATACTCGGGGTGGGAGGGGGAAGTCCTCAATTCTCACATTCATTTCTTTGTGTGTGGGGTCTCTCTTATCCCTTTCTGCCAAAGGCCAGTAAGCATATATCCACCAAGAAAATCCAAACAGCCAGACAAGCAAAACCACTCCCCCAAACATAAGCCAGCTTTCCATACAGAGCTATATATTCACACGTGCTTTCTACACCTCTTTACTCACACGCAGGTTCCCACTAAATCAGTCATACACACATATCCTATGCCACTAGCCTTTTGTTATATACGTACACACAAAAGTGAGTGAGCACACTGACATCCTCAACCCTTTACTCTAGCAGGCAGACAAGGCACCGGGCACACACATCGTCCTCCCAACACGTAATGCACAGACCCCCTCTCGTCTCTCTGGACATCCCAGCGCCAAACTCATCGTCTCCAAGAAAACACACATCACATACATGCTCACAAATACGCATGTATGCATGCACACACACACACACGCATGCACTCAGATCCAGGCACACAACCACCGCCCAACCCTTCGCCTAACACACACGGAGCCCGCCGCCAGCCCAGCACACTGGTCCCACGCCCTCCATTGTGTGCCGCGGGGCTCGCCTCCCCTCTCAAAGCAGCACCTCTCCGCTCGCCCTCCCCTCGCTCATCCTGCACCCCCACACCCCGTTACCGGTGAGGTGGCGGAGGACGGTGCCATGAGCCCACAGACTCAGCACTTGCTGCACCGACAGGTTGATCATGGAGTTGTCCCCCGTTTCCACCTTCATCGTGGCGGGTGGTCCAGCGGCCTCTCCTCCGCCGCTCCTCAGCCCGGGGGACCGGTAGCCTGACGACACGGAGGCCGGACACCTCTCGCCACCGAACAGTAGGGCGGGAGGGCTGCGGCGGCGAGCAAGAAAGCGGGGAGACGGCGAAGAAGCCTCCGCACGGCGGGGGAGACATCGAGAACGTAGGGAGGAGATGGCGGCTGGTGGGGAAAGCCGAGCGATCTGTCCGGCCGCCGGCACTTCCACAGTGTTCAGGGTCCGGTCAGGGCGGCCTCGAGATGCGAGCCGGTGGCGAGGATGTGCGACGAGACCTGCACACACCCCATCGCCTCCTCCTTCCCCACCAGTAGGGGCCACCTCGCCAGCAGCATAGCCCCAGACACCAGTATCACCTGCGGAGACGAGGGGCAGGGCGGTCGCAGCACCCGGAGCCGGCGGCTGCCGTAGAGGAGGCAGCGGGAGGGGACAGACGGGCGGAACCGCGCAGGCGCACTGCGAAGAACCGGCGGCGGGCGTGGGCGCCGCAACTCCCGTGAGTGCGTGGAAGGGGCAGGACCCCTGTGACCGTTAAGTAGCGCACGAGCTGCGCGCTTCGCCCTGATTGGCTCTCGCCATAGGGACGGGCTCGGGACGGCCTCGCCATTGGCTGGTGGCGGGGCACGCTCACCTGCCGGTAGGGCCCGCCCCTCACCAGTGTGCTGGGAACGGCATCTGGTTTTCCACGCACCGTTAAAACGCGTTGCTCCGGAGAGCGCGGGTATTAGCGCCTCTGGGACGGCGGGGCCCGAGGCTCCCCGGCTCAGGAGGCGGTGAGCTGAAGGGGCAGCACGGAGCTGCAGGAAAAAGGGATGAGACAGGGAAGTTAAGCATGTTTGGGTGTGTTTTGTGCCCTGGGAAAGCCGGAGCTGCCGGAGCTCGAGCGGCAGCCGGCGTGCAACAGAGGGGCTGTCATCCTGAGGGAGCGTCCCGGCAACGCTGCCCAGCGTGCCTGTCCGTTTCTCTGAACCCGAGGGCTCTACAGGCAGAGCAGCCCTAGAAAAAAGCCCTCAAAAGCTAGAAAACATGAGAAATCCCGAGCAAGTCTTAATTCTGTAGTTAACTGCTTTGCTATGTATAATAATTTTAAAAAGCAGCCTTCAAGCTGGACGCTGTCTCTTTTAAAGCACAGGGTGCACGGTGCTGATTTAAAAGCCAGCATTCTCCCCCTCCTATTGTTAAATACGTACCCCCTAGACCATATTTAGTGCACACGTTTCCTCACTAGCCTTTCTTCAACAGTACTTGCTATAGTACTTCACAAACATCATTTTATGTCAACATTCTTTGATGTAAGGGGTTAGAAAGGTAAAATAATTCATATTGTAATTTGCAATTCATAGATGAAGAGCCAATGACAGATAAATCAACCAGTATTCTGCTTGATGACAGTGACCTGATTTTTCCCAGACAGGCTGTAGCGGGATGTTTGGATCAGAGGACCACTCCCAAGGCCTTTTGTTTGCAGCTGACAATACTTGGCATTTCTGCAAATAGGTATTGAGCCAGGCAGTAAGAAACTCAGTGTGAATTACTCCCCAGAGGGCTCTGGATTGGTCTAATTAAGCACCGGATTGCTGTGATGGAGAAAGAATCCAGTTGCCAGGCCATGTCCTTGTTCTGCGATCAAAGAAAGGTTTTGCTCCTTCTCTCCGTATACCCCACTCTCATCACCTCACAGTTGTGCAATTCAGGCCTCAGAGAAAACTATCCCTTTCATTACACAGTAGCAATTCATTTTTAGGGCAGAACTATTCTATAATTTGAGTAGGGCTCAGTGACAAAATAGCATACATTTATGTTTGAATGTGAAACATACAATGAAGCATTTAGAATCAGTTATTCTGTTTGTTTTTTTTTTTTTTTTTCATTTTAACTTGTGCCTGCTGAACTCTGAGAAAACAGTTTTCAATGTGCTTAAAAAAATAAGAAATCTCCATCCCTAAATCCGTTTGTACTGTAGACCAATGCTCCAGGAACAAGTATACTCTATAGAACACTGTGATGTAATTTGAGACACTCCCAGAAAAAAAAGGAAAACTGTAATCTTGTGAATATTTTAGCTTACAAACCCTGTTGCAACCTACTGACAAATGTCAGCAAGACGCTTTGATAGGCCAGAGGCACATATGGAAACGGGCATATATCTGTATGTAATGCTGCACTGGTGCCCTGTGACTCTTTAACTTGCACAATGACGATTTTTTGTACTCCATACAAGGAAGGATGCACTGGGAATTCTGGTTCTGAATTGCTTGTGTTCAGAGCTTGCTAAAACACCTTTCACAATGTGTTTGTTTTACAATAGGAATACAGAGAACTCATTCATGTAGAGGCTCAGTGAGTATTGCCTTGAGGAGTATTGCTGCAGCCTGCAGACTGTTTCAATAGTTGCTGAAGAGCATTCTTTGAGCTTGCGTAGGGGCTCTCTCCACAGAGACAGAGACTTTGGAAACTTGTTGGGCCACCTTCCAGGGAGGGCTGATCATTCTGCAGTCACCACAGAAGCCACCTCTCTAGATTATGTGAGAACAATCCGGCTTCCTTCCCAAGAGAGAGCTACCAGAAACACAGATCCGCTTCCACTGAAACACCACCTCATATCCTAAAAACGGTTGTCAAACCTCAGACGTGCAACATCTGAATTAACTGAACATGCTCTGATCAAACACCACTGACATACTTGGAGAGCTTGTGGACACTACAGGAGTGAGAAAGAGGCAGAGACTTATCTTACAAGGTGCCGTAACTTGTCTCATTTATTCAACTTAGTCCATCATCCAGTGAGTAGGCTGCATACAAATGTGAAATTCACTTTATGTCTTGTGAAACAAGACTGGATCATTAAGACAAATACTGTGCTGGCTTCAAAGCAAAAATAGGTAGTGCATGGCAATGACATTTTCCAGCAGCTCAGCACTGGGAGAACCACTCTGGAGGAACAGAGTGCTTTGACTGAAGCAGCAGAAACAAGCAAAATTCACTCTTATGAACTGTAACTTCATACGAGCAGGGACATGTCTTCAGCAAAGCCTCTCACTTTGGAGGTGTTGCAACAGAAGTCCTGAGAGTATTAGCTCCCTGTGGGGATTATTATGAGCTCTGTAGGCAGCAACAAACAGCGCAACAGTGACGACATCAAGGGGTTCCCAGCAGGGCTGATGCAGCTTGGCTTCAGTTGCTGCTGAAGCTATGACCCTTGGCAAGAATAATCCAGAAAGCCTGGGCAAAGCAAAGCAATGGTGGTGACTGCTGGGGAGATCTTGAGGAGGAGAAATCACAAAGGGCAGCACTGTCCTGGTAGATAAAGCAAAAAAGGAAAAATGCCATGCTGTAGGCTATGATTGACACTCATCAACACTCCGCAGAAGTAGGAATTTGTAGGAGTAGGATCATAGAATTAAAGAATGATTTGGGTTGGAAGGGACCTTAAAAGGTGATCTAGTCCAACCCCTCTGCAATGAGCAGACATCTTCAACCAGACCAGGTTGCCCAGAACCACATCCAGCCTGGCCTTGAATGTCTCCAAGGATGGTTCATCCACCACCTCCCAGGGCAACCTGTTCCAGTGTTTTACCATCCTCATTGTAAAACATTTTTTCCTCATGTCCAGCCTGAATCTTCTCTCCTTTAATTTAAAATCATCACCCCTCATCATTTTGCAACAGGCCCTGCTAAAAAGTCCCTCCCCATCATTCTTATAGGCCCTTTTTAAGAACTGAAAGGTAAGGTCTCCGTGGAGCTTTCTCTTCTCCAGGCTGAGTAATCCCAACTCTCTCATCCCTTCCTCATAGGAGAGGTGCTTCAGCCATTTGATAATTTTTGTGGCCCTTCTCTGGACTTTCCCAAACAGGTCTGTGTCTTTACTGAAGACTCCAGAACTGGATGCAATACTCAGTTCAGATATCACCAGAGCAGAACAGATGAGCAGAATCACCTCCCTTGACCTCCTGGCTACACTCCTTTGGATACAGCCCAAGATACCATTGGTTTTCTGGGCTGCAAGCACACAGAAGCTGGCTCATGTCCACTCTTTCATTCACCAGTAGCCCCAAGTCCTTCTCAGGGGTACTCTTAATCCCTGCATCCCCCAGACTGTATTCATATTGGGGGTTACCCCAACCCAGGTGTGGGACCTTGCACTTGGCCTTGTTGAATCTCATGAGCTTCACATGGGCCCACTTCTTGAGCTTGTCCAGGTCCCTCCGGATGGTGAGTTAGGACAAAGCTTGTAACTGCAGGAACAATGTGATGGGAGTGCAGTGGAACAAGCCCATAACTAAACTCACTTGTATAAAGATAGACCTGATGTTTCCAGCCATCACCACCCCACAGCTGCCTTCCCTCATTGTCAGAGGTCCAGGTGCCAAGGCAAACACCAACTGTCTGACAGCCAGCCCCTAACACTCAGTGATCATTAAAGCCTTAAAGACTCCAGACCTCCTCCACAAGTACAAACACACCAATGAAAAACTCCATGGGGAGGGCCTGAAAACTTACACACACACTAATCTTTATTCCAGACAACCTTAGTTTCCTTCCAGCATAACTCCCATTCCCCCTTCCCCTTGCAGTAGCTGGGAGATTTGGAAGCTTCCCCACGCTGCATGAGTGCAAAGCACTGTAAGGAGTGTAAGCTATAAACCCTGACTTCAGGTGAAGGAAATTAGTTTTGCAGGTGGAAAAGCAGGGTCAGCTTACTTTCTCTGCCCTGCGAAAGATTAGGATATGTCTACATAAGCTGTTATTAACTTCAGGTATTGTTTTTCAGAAGCTGAAGAAATAATGATAAATTTGATTGCAGAGCCCTTGACTAAAACATTTTTCCACTTGGAAAGGTAATACCATTCAAAATGAGCCAACTTCTGAAGTCACATCTTCTTAGGGAAACAAACAACACTGAGCATCCCATATTGTCATGTTTTGAAATGAATAGTTGATATTTGCATTATAAACTCAGCTTTTTATCATAGTAAAAAGTCAAAATCTAAACACCATGTTTTGGTCCCCTTGAAGAAAAACATTTCCACTTGAATTTTTCTAACCAGGGCTGCAGCTAAAGATCTATTAGAGATCTTGTTTTACTGATTGGGTAACTCCAGCACTGTTCAGATATCCGGACATTCCCTACACACACATTTCAAAGGTTTGGTTTTTTTTTTTTTTTTTTTCCTAAGATTTGAATCACTGACAAGACATTACCAAGTGCATATAGTCAATGAATACTTCAGATGTTAGCAGTAACAGATTTATGCATACTTGCCCTTCTTCTGGACCACCATTTAATGCACAGCAGTTACTACTCAATCAGAAGAGCTGGCAGTCACAGCTAGCTGTGGTTTGGGAACTGGGTCAATCCGAGATCCTTGGCCTCGTAATTTTAGCTCTTAAAAAAGCTGAAATGTGATCTCAGCCTCTAGCCTCAATGATGGATGAAGATGCCTGAACAGCAATGTCCGAAAGGAAGGAAGTAAGGTGATATCATGGTCTAAATACCACAAGTCTGCCCAGCTTGAAAACAGCCTCACAGGCTGATCTAAACCACGAAAAAATATTTCGAGCAGGCTTCCAAGGCTGCAAAGGGAAGTGGAGATGCACAGGAGACCTCTCCCTTGCACCAGCAGATGGAGCGCTGTGGTACTGAACATGTCGGCGCATCCCTCCGGGCCCTGCAAACAGCAGCAGCGGGTAGCATCTTCCACATACTGCCACGGCTTCTTCTTTGCAGTATTATTGCAACACAGTACCTGTGGATACTTAGAATCTGCACTTGGAATCTCGATGTCTTTTTAATTAAAGATTTTTTAAAAAAAGACTGCTTAGTTGTGTTGGAATATCCCTCTCTCTATATATATTTTGGGTATAGATATCCCAAAATATCCCCAGTGAAAGATGCTGACTTTTAGGAAGTCACTTACATGTGTTAAAAAGTCTTAAAGATTGGAGCCATTGCAAAATACAGATAAAAGTTCCCCTGACTACTCTAAAAAGACTTGAAGTGTTGCTCTAAATAAACTTGTCTAAATTGGGAATCTAAGTTTTGGGGGTTGTGGCATTTAAGACTGCACTGCTTAAAAGACAAAGACACATACTTGTTTTAATCAATATACTCAAAAATAAGGCCTTCTTTTACCCTTTTCATGCACACAAGCACAAGTGTGCACTCATACACATGCAGCAGTTTTAAGTCAGGACTACTGTTAATAACAACAATGCTGCTATTAACTCAGTTATAACTCTGAACACATCTAAAGGATTATCTTAAGAACATTATCAGGGTTCATGTGATGTTTAAATTATCATTTGTATTTTCCCTTTTGAACTGGTTGAAAGCAGGCAATTACCTTTGGGAAACTGTCATTAGAAAACACCTGGAATAGGCTGGCAGAAACAACCATCTTCCAAATGTTTGAATTGAATGAATGTAGTTTCAATGTTCCCTCAGGAATTAAGAATAAAGTAAAAATATGAGTAAACCCTTTCTCCTTTGTAAGCTTTGGAAGCCAAAAATGAGAGCTGGGACCCAAAAAAGAGCCTTTACACCCTGTAAATAATGCTTAGGCTTCTACCACTCAGGATTTGGACTTTAACAAAGAGAACGCAAGCCTCAAATATGACACTCTGGGCCCTTTACATGAGCTTTAAACCTCAAAAACTGGCTTGGAACTTCTAAATGAGGGTTTAAATCCTAAAAAGAATTGTTCGAACCATAAAAATGAAGCTTCCAACCTTAGAATCAAAGCTCTGTACTCTAAAAGTGAGGTTTTGGGCCCTAAAAGAGGAGTCTGGATCATGTTCAGAGTTGGAACAGGAAACATCAAAAATGCCATAATCATAGAATAGTTAGGGGCTATGGAACTGATGGACAGGGTAGAACAGTTGATGTCATCTACCTGGACTTGTGCAAAGCATTTGACACTGTCTCACATGACATCCTTGTCTCTGATTGGAGAGACATCAATTTGAGTGGTGTCCCTCAGGGATTGGTGTTGGGACCGGTCTTGTTCAACATCTTTGTCAGGGGCATGGACAGTGGGATTGAGTGCACCCTCAACAAGTTTGCTGATGACACCAAGCTGTATGGCTCAGTTGATATGTTGGAGGGAAGGTATGCCATCCAGAGGGACCTTGACATGCTTGTGAGGTGGGCTGATGCCAACCTGAT
>JASSUY010049670.1:0-14183 GCA_032466535.1 Forpus xanthops
AAGAGCTGTCATAAGCTGTACTTCTGTTTCTTGTGATCTTATTTGGGTTGCTAATGAAAGTTGTGAATGCTCCATCACTGGTGGTGTTCAAGGCCAGGTTGAACATAGCCTTGGATGACATGGTTTAGTGTGAGGTGTCCCTGCCCATGGCAGGGGGGTTTGAACTTGATGGTCTCAAGGTGTTTTCCAGTCTTAACTATTCTATGATTTTATGATTCTATGATACCATACTGCTCTAGTCTTTTCAGAGGGAAGTAAAATCCATATATGAAAAAAAAATTCTTGTGTAAAAAAAGACAAAAGTAGTTTAATTATTGTTTCTGCTAATAGCAGAATGTTAGAAGGACCTTCCTCATGACATTTATTCTCTTCTAGATGGTTTACTTCATTTTTTAAAAGCTTGATCTTCCATAGCTTAAAGTGTGTTGGCATGTTAAAGGACGCCTAAAGAAAAAAACTTCTTTATGTCTAAGTCTACTAGATAATACATTGCATAATGTGCAGTAAGACAGATACTGATCATCTTGTTTGTCCTGCAGCGTATTGACCCTTTTTTTTGTAAAAGCAAACTGTGGATTTCCAAAGCAGACATGCAAGGAGCCACCATTTCAAGTCTTCTAACAGGAAAAATATATCATTGCTGTTTTCTGCTTGGAAAATGAAAAATATTTCTTGTAGCAATGTAATTTCAGCAGATTATTCCTAACTAATTCCTCCTAAAATGCTGTAGCTACAACTCTGCTACCAGAGACTTTTGTGGAAAAGGTGATGAAATACCAGAGCTGTTAATTTATAACATGTGAAAGGTGTGTAACAACATGCGTAACAGGGAAATCCTCAAATGATGGGCTCCCTAACTGTCGGGGATGGACTCCCCAATCCTCTTTTGTCAGAATTAATGATAATTGGTGCATTTTTAAAAATATGACTAAGGTTAGGACTCACCTAGTGGTTTTGTCTGATTGCTTTATCTCTCCAGTTAAGCTCATAGAAACTGAAACATCACCTGGAGAAGTAAAAGAAAGTATAATCTGCATAAAGGCATTTTCTTCCCGGTTACATCAGTCAATGAGTGCATGATATCCCGTACCCTATATATTGATTTACAATAACTAATTTAACCTGTCTGCCTCACCTTTGGTTGATTTTGCTGTTATACTAAAGCCTTACCTTTTGAATATAGTATTCAGTGCACTGTTTGTGCACTGTTTGAATATAGTATTTTGCCTAATTGACTTTTTTGTATATCAGGAATTCTAATCACAACTGTCACATTCCATGTTAATAAAAGGAGAAGGAAGTAGTAATGTTACAGCTCATAAACTGAAAATATTTCTGTTTTCTATGCCATTCTACTTTTTAGAGGGGCACATTTTTTTGAGGATAATTCATGCAGTGTATCAGGCTCAAATACCAATTGAAACTTACACGTCTCATTTCAATTTAATCTCCTGGTATGTTGTTTTCCATCTTTTACGCAACTAGTTCTCCTGGGAGACCTGTCCTTAAGTGCTGAGGCTGGCCTCGCACATATAGAGATGTGGTATGAGGTTTGAGACACTTTTTCCATTAACACCTTTCAGAGGTGCATTTAGTGTAACCACAGAGGGAGTAAAAATGACATATATTGAGATATTGTTTGTTCCTACACTCAAATCCTTTTCCAAAAGGAATGTAAAGCCAGTGCATATGGCACAATGTAATTCTAGATGGAGTTTGTATCCGAAATACCACTCAGTCAACACCACCATCTGTCCAAAAAGTCTTTTCTGATCTCCTTTCTTGAAATGCAACAAAATCAGAGCAAGAATGCAACATCATGAAAGAAACAGAACAAAGCAGTCAGTTCCTCATTGTAATAAAAAATGAAAAAGCAGTTAAAAAGAGCTACTGGATAATACACTTTCCTATCTAAACTTAGGTTTTTTATCTTGTTAATCTATGATCTCATAATTTAATTTCTTCCCTCTCAGCCTAGCTTAATATTAATGACTGTCAAAGCTTTAGCTGTGATGAGAAATTTTAGCTTAGCTTTCCCAAAGAGGAGAAAAAAACCAAAAGAAAACAAAACAAAAACCAAACCTCTAGAATACCTATGAACTACTTAGAACTATGTCCAGATGTTAGCTTGGCCTTAGTATGTCTTATACCACAAATAACCACAATGAAGGCAACTAGCTGCTGATGCATTAAGGTATAATTATTTATTAAAAATTACCTGTTGTGATTTACTGAACTGAAAACTATTTCTGCTGAACACTTAATTACTTCAGTCTAGGAGGGTTGATGCCTAAACACAATTAAGAAGTAAGAAGGCAACCATACTTCTCTAAAAGAGAATCTTATACCCTAAAGGTTTATGGATCAGAAAGTGCAGCTCTTTAAAATGGGTTTATCCATGAAGAGTTTGTTAACCACCCTTGAAAGATTTTTAGGATGAAATGTATCAACATACAGAATTATTAAAACTTTTTTAGATTACATATTTGTTTATTTAACAGTTAAGGAATTAGGAAGAAATATAGATACCAAATTATTTGCTTATATCAAGACCTTTATAACCACTTCAGTAGAACTTAAGCTACTTATTTAGCTCACTTCCTGACCAAGCATTATTTCCAACGGAAGTCTAACTAGAAGAAAAGTTATTCAGAACATGAAAAATTCTTTTCTATTTAAAGCTTCTTCTAGAAGTCTCTTGCATATGTGACCTAGGCAGGTGATCTAAGCAGAATTGCATTTTAAATGAATGCAATATCTGTACATTATTTAGATTAAAAATAATCTTGGAAAATTCCAGTAGTTAAACTCTTACCGCAGACTATGTTAAAGAAACAGAAGCTATACTACTTTTTAATTTATTTGAAATTTAGTAACATAACTAAAATTCTAAAAGTAACAAATTTTCTAAAGACTCCCCTGCAGAAAAAGCAAATTAAAACCAAAGCAAAATTAAAGAAGTATTTGGTTCATATTTTCTTCCTAAAATAAAATGCATGGCTGTGTTAGTATTTGCTTAGCTTAAATCTGCATGATATGTATTAAGGTTAAAAATACTATTCTTCTTGTCACATTTTGAGTAACAAGAAGGATAGACAAAAATTGAGAGCAACTTTCAACGGTTTTCTTAACATACTATGACAATAAAACTATGTTTCCAAATTTAAATTTTAAATAGAATATGTTTTCAGCATCATCATATTCTGTATCATTATATTTTATTATTTTGACAATATAATGAAAGCTCCTGAGGAATTGCATCATACTGAAGCCACTATAAAACAACTAAAACTGCAGACATTTATAAATTATGTTGTGTGTTAAATGCAGCTGCATGAGATTTAAAGGAAAGAAGAATAGAACTGGAAGGAAAACCAAAAGAAATAGTTATTTAATCTGAAATTTTCAATTCAGTATCAATCTTATATATAAACATACCTTTCAAATGAAGCTGTCCACTGAGGGAGCAAGGCAGGATATTCAGACTTTTTTTGTGTTTGCATTAGACAGCACAAATGATCAGCTATTATTAAAGAAGATCAAATTATGACCTTAATAAACTGGGGAGTAGGAACCTAGTAAGCACAAAATCACAAAAACAGCCTACAAAATAAAAATAATACAAAAATTTAAACATGATAAAGCACTTGAAAAGTGCTGGAACATGAGGATTCTACAGAATTATTCACCCAAAAACAGTAAAAAAAAAAAAAAAAAAAATGAATATATGAATATTTGAATATTTCCCAGTCACCCCTACAAATCTTCTAGAATTTACACTAATCTGTGTTCAGAGTTATCTCAGGATTTGGGAACTCATCTAAGTATGAAGGTCTGTGGTCTGACTTAACAATACAGGATGCAGTGCCATAAGACAATTGATAGGGAAGCAATGCCCTAACAGTGCCTTCCAGATTGCAGCCAGACACTGGCAAATACGGCTGAATTTCACACCAGCTTGAGAAATACCACTGAAAGACACATGTTGGTCAACTGTGCAAAGAAGACAGTAAAGTCAAACTCTGTAAAATATGAACTTTTCATGAGATACAGATGCTCATAGACACCAGTTATCAGACGCCAAACTCCTCTCTAAGACAGAATATCAAGCAGCTAAAAATACCCATCTTTTTTATTAGGAAGCAATCTTAGTGGTGTACATACTTATTTTCAGAAGTATTATTGGAGGATGCGCAGTAAAACTGCAACTACTTTGAGCAGGTTATATATATATAAAAGAAATAAAGTGTATTTTCATATAAATAATTTCAGGAATAAGGTAAAATTGTTTCTGTTCTGTCAATGAGCAACAGTGTGCATATGGATACACTGCATTCATCACCATATCATATAACTTCCACTCTTTCAGGATGTCCATAGTTAACTGTTAGCTCCTAAAAGTGAGAAATGATAATTGTCATTATAAGTCTTGAATAATGTTTTTATTCATAAATCTCAGTATGCCTTATAAAAGGAGATGAAAGCCAACATTTGTGATACAAAGTGGGATGAAATGAATTTGGAAAAAGTTGCACTTGGCACTAACCGGATCTTCTGATTTCAATTTAAACTATTTATCCACCAACTATGCAATAATACATTTCAAAACTGGTTATCAACCAGGTTTGCTATTCTAGATGTGGCTTCTAAAGGCAAATAGATACATTCAAGAATAGACACCAACGCATATAAATTAAACACTTAAACATTCAAACCAGCAGTAGTTCATGGCTGTATGCTGTGTCTAGAACTTGATGGATAAGCATTTGGGCACTGCCTGGAAATAAGAATCTGGGCCTTGGTTAGTTGATCAATTATGTTGCTAACACATATAAATGATTTATATTATGGGATTTGCAAAGTAGCAGTGTGTGACATTATATTACAAGACTAACTTTTAAGTAGTTTCTTGGAACTTGACTGATGAATCAAATATGGTCATACATTTAGCATTAATCCAATATAAAAATAATGTATCATTTCAGCCAAGATGACATTATTATTACAAAACCTTTCTACATTGAACCCAATTGAGACCATGAAAAAGATTTTCAATGTCAAATTTTTTGCAGTGCTGGTTAGCCATTACATTGCTCTTGAGTGTACACGTGCCTCAGGAATACATATATTTAAATAAATTTTTGAATTTTCTGTTCATTTTAGTGTAGAGTCTGAATAGACTAGAACCATGAAACAAAACTGCAGAATGATTTTTTTTATGTTCTAAAATTAAATCTATTTTTCTACATTGAAAAATAAATCTTAAAATACAAGATCTCAGTTCTTGTTATTATGTTCCTTGATACACTTCTCCTGTTTGGTGTTTTCTTGGTTTTTTTTTTTGTTGCTTTCCCATGAAGTTGCTCATATGTCATATTGCTCTTTCTGTTAGTTGCAAAGTCTTGTCCATATATATTTTTTCAGTCTTGTGAGGTATGTAGGTAGTCTGTTCTAGAACACTTCTACACTGAATTCCCTTAAATTCAAAGTTAAGTTAGGAATAGTTTAGATTCTAATTTTTACAATACTATTCTGCATAAGAAGGACATGGACATGTTGGATTGTATCCATAGGAGGGCAGGAGCACCTATTCTATGAAAACAGGCTGAGAGAGCTGAGGTTATTCAGCCTAGGGAAGAGAAGGCTCAGGGGAAAATTATTTCAGAGAGTATACTAGAATTCCAGTACCTGAATGGAGCCTACAAGCAAGCTAGAAAAGCAAGGTAGAGAGGGACTTTTTATAAGGGCATGTAAGGATAGGACAAAGGACAATGACTTGAAACTGAAAGAAGGTAGCTTAAGATAAGATATTAGGATAAAATTCTTCATTATGAGCATTGTGAGACGTTGGAACAGGTTGCCCAGAGGCACTGTGCCTGCCTCATCCTTGCAGGTGTTCAAGGTCAGTCGAATGAGTCGTTAAGTAACCTGGTCTAGTTGAAAGTGTCTCTGCCCATGGTAGGAGAATTGGAACTAGAGGATCTTTAAGGTCTTTTCCAGCCTAATATATTATATGATTCTATGATCTTCCCTGAAACTAAAAAGATAAAAATAAAAACTATCAAAAGAAAAAAAGTACTCCTAAGACTTCTCGTATTTTTTATCAGACTCGGGCAATTTATATTGTTTCTTTAACTAAAAAAAATTAAAGTGTTAAAACAATATCTGATCTGAAATATCTGAGATCCAGCAACCACTAAAATGCATCCCTTTTGGAAATAGTCTAGAGCATATAAAATCCTTAAATATACCTCTACAGTTTGAAAGTATTTCAGACCCACATGAATCCTCTTAACTGTAGGATTAAAATTTAATCAGACTGGTAGTGACCATGAGACATACTATGTAACTTGTTTAGCTCAAAAAAGTGAAACATGCATCGCAGGGTAGGCCTTGCTCCTCATATTTGACTCCATCCCATTCTACTACAAAACTGAGAAAAAAAAAAGAAAAATTACTAAATAAATAAACCAACAGAAATTCAAGGAAGGACGGAAGGTGTCTTTGGAAGGGTCCATTGGAGAATTTAAAGCTGGAGACTTTATTTAAGTTAAGACTAGTTACTGCACAGAACCTTAAGGATCTCTGTGTTTCTATTGGAAGTGAAGTCTTTTTTACCAGGCAATAGCAGAAATACTCTACTGTCAGATTTTGCACAGGAAATTATCACCCCACCCACAAGGGGTGCAAAGGCAAATACAAGAAGTGACATCATCCCTACAACCAGCTACCATCCCAAGCAGTGGGTTTCAAAGGCTGAGAAGATCTTTGCACAGGTGTGCCAGGGCTGGGACCTGGGTGAGACAGGCTCAGGGAAAGGTGCAAATTTGGGAAAGGTAAAACAGACAATCTGGTAGTTCATGCAGCAGTGGTAAAATGGAGAAAACTGAAAGCAAAACTTCCGAGTAGGGGTCTGCCTAACAGAGCTAATGACAGTTTGGCCTTGTAGCTTAGTAATTTTGTTGCTGTTTCTTGCAACAGCCTGGGTTTTATGACTTGCTTCGGGACTCGCCTGAGCTGGGCAGCCTCTGCCAGAAGGTTCATTTTTTCCTGTAACAGCAGTTGTCTAATAACCAGTTATCTAATATTTCACTGAGTAAATAAAAGCACTGTATCCCTCACTTTGGCACCTTGATACAAAGTTTTTCTAAAGTAAACATAAATTCTACAGCAATACCCCCCACTATTTTGTGTGCCCATTCTTGTCAAGTCACACAAAAACATCAGCATAAGAGCTGCATGAAATTTTAAGCATACTCAGTACAACTGCTCCTTTTGTGTACAAGTGATAATATAGCAAATAAAAGTATTTACATGTGAATTCTGACAGTTTTTGATACAGAAATACAAATAAAATAAAAAAAAAAATGCTGGTTATAATTAGCATGACACATTCAAAGACCATACTGTTCAGCTAAGAATGTTCTTGGCACCCTGTGAAGTAAAACAGAAACAACAGCAAGTATTAGTGGCTTAGTTGTCATGTATCTTTCTGAAGATCACTGCAGTCAGTGGCCAAGTTGAATCAGTAATTTTTTGGTCCTCCAGACTGTAATTGCTCTCAATTTTTTTTTATCAAGAAATCAAGAGTTTTGCATTCAGATTTACTAAGATTTGAAGCATTGCACTTCTTGATTAAGGCAATTGCATTTTTGTTTATTTTTATTTATTTTTTTAACTGATATGACAATATAAAATACATAGGTTGCTATGCATGAACAAAAACTAAATGTCAGACCTTGGTTCACGTGCTGCATTACACCACTTACACACCCTCAAAATTCTGATCATTAAGCCTTAACACATGCTTTACACATAGTAATGAAATTGAATTTATTAAATTGCATAATGATAACAATGACAAAATCTATTCTCAGACATCATTGTCACTATTTGTACTTATACCACAGTTTTAGCCTAATTTATGTTAAGGCATTGTTAAGTCTGTAGAAGTTTAATATTTTGAGGGACTTGATGTATAAATCATAGGCATTTTTCCTTTCATTCTAATCAGCAATTAAATCAGATACAATCTGTAACAAGCAGAGGTGTTGTTTTTTGGTTTTGGTTTGGTTTGGTTTTTTTTTTTTTTTTTTTTTTTGGTTGCCAGTTTTTTTTGAGCTTTTTGGGTATTTTTTTTTTTTCCCCCTGATTTATGCTGCGTCTATTCAGGCACTTTTTCCTGATGCTTGCATCATTATTCTGAGTGCATAAAGGGCAGTAGATCTTGTGTATATCTTACTAGTCGAACATCTAGTAAAATATCTTACTGCAGCTAGAGTGATGTTTTAGTTTCTTTTGTATAGATTTTCCTCCGGTTTCTAATAATATTTTTAATTTCATTTATTTTTCATGTATTTTTAGTACATGTGAGTGCAGTAGAGAAGCAACTAATGATGCACAGTATTGGATGACCACTCACAACAAAAGAAATTTCATAAATAGACACATTTGTCACTTTTTAGTGTAAAAATTCACTAATATATTTCAGCTAGTTTGGATAGTTCAGATGTAGGTATAAGAACAGTGATTTCTTCCTTCACTTCTAACTTCCTTGAAATCTCTTATTCTAGGAAACTCATTTGTCTACAGCTATTTACAAATAAATATAGAAATTTCTATACATGAGTGTGAATATTCATAAGTGCTTAAGCTTCACTCACTGTTGACACAATATTATATTCCTCCAGTATTTTCTGAAGCTTAGAATTTTCTTTTTGTCAATAAACATATAGTTTTTGGAAAAATAATTCTGCAATTCCTTAAAAACCACACAAACCCAAATATATACCCCTGCTATATCCATACACATCCTTATTACCAATTATTTGAATTTTATCTCAAGAAGGCATTTTAAAATAAAAAAAATTTAAAAAAAAAGAGTGGAAAACTGAAAAGAAGGATTAATTGATTGACTGACATATATTACTTTAATACTCCCATATGCGAGTAATATGGTGGGCTGTATCATACAGAATATCTGATTATTACTGTGATTTTACAACCTGGACATGACCAGGAACTGAAAGGAACACTTTTTAGCTTATTAGATCTACTCAGTATCTCCAGTTACCCTCATGCATTTTGACCTGAATCTTTTTACTCTTAGTTCTTTCAAGTAGGTCATCCATTTCTCTGTATTAGTAACAGAAGAGTATCATATGTGCTGTAGGCAGTGGCAAACTGTATTATTACTTATACATGAATAAAGTTTTGGCAAAGCATTTTACTAAGGCCCCTGGAGTGTTTAGAATATCTTAGTCCTTGATATCGTTACATTATCTTTTACTTTTTATTGAGTTTATGTATTTATTGGTTTAGTTATTATTCAAATATTTTTGTCAAACCCTTTCTGGACATAATTCAGCCAGTGTGCTGTTCATAAATTTATTGTTATAACATCTTATGCTCGTTCAAAGTGTGTGGAGTAGTCATCTACGGGACAGAGACTCCTGCTTCATGGCTGGATGGCTTTTTTTTCCAAAAAGGCGAAAAAAAGTTAAGTGATTTCAGACAGTTTAGGAGATATCCCTTTGTGTAAAATCTTTTTAAAAACAAGCAAGCAAACAAACAAAACAACCCCCAAACCCCAAAACAGCTAGGCATTGTTATTCAGTGTGAAAAAATGTAAGTAATTAATGTTTCCTGAATAAAGGTATAGATTTTATTCAAGCACTGATTTTTTTTTCTTTCTTCACAGAGTCTTACTACAAAGTGAGATATTTCTCACATTGTAGTATGAGTGCCAAATTTAAATGTGTACTGTTTAAGATTGAAATAATAAGCTTTCTTCTGTTTGCTCGTCAGGTATTTACCTCAGACATGAATTATCAGTAATTGATTCATATGAGATATATACAAAGTGTGAAACTTAATTAGTAATTTAAATGTATACCAAATTGGAACATTTTGAATCCCAATTAAAATTAATGGCTGCAATTAATTCAGACTGATTAGTCACCAGCTTGCTCCCATTCCAGCTGCTGACATTTTTAAGTAAATGAGACAGTCTTTGGTGAATCCATGTAATAAAACACATCATCAAGGGATGCTCTCATCTGTTTATTTGTCAGAAAAATGTTAAAACATTTCCATCTGCCTTACAGTTGCCAATATGAAGGATCTACCAATCACAAAAGCTCTCAGATCACTAATTGCATATGAAAAAGCTTCCATTAGTCCTGAGATAAGCATAGATGTGCTGAAATCCTTGTTTTTCTTAAATTAATCTTTCTTACTAATATGTGAGGAAATAAAAAAATCTGATTTGTTTGTACATGTTTGTCAAGAGGAAATAATGTATCTAAAAGTTACAACCATTTTTTTGGGAGCACATGGTGTTATAATAGGTAATTTAAGTCATCCTTCTTTGTCTTTCTTCCAAGACCCAATTTATTCAGAGATTTTGCGCGCTTTTTAGGCTGTATGTTGTAAGCTCAAGCCAATCCAAATCTAGATGAATGTGAATTTTTTTTTTTATTTTTTTTTTTTTTTGGGGGGGGGGGGAGGGCGGGGGGGGAGGAAGGAAAGAACATTTCATTAAATATCCTTTAAATATTCATTCGGTCCAGTACTGCTTATTTGTCAGCAACTTGGATGAAAGGATAGAGTGCCTCCTCAGCAAGTGTGCTGACAGTACAAAACAAGGAGTGTCTGATACCCCAGAGTGTTTTGCTCTCATTCGGAAGTATATAGAAAGAGTGGAGAGATGGGCAGAGAGGTACCTTTTGAAATTCAATAAAGGCAAGTGCAGGGTCCTGCACTTGGGGAGGAATAACCTTATTCACCAGTATAGGCTTGGGGCTAACCAGCTGGAAAGTAACTCTGTGGAGAATGACCTGAGGATCTTGGTAGGCAAAAGTTGTCCGTGAGCCAGTAATGTGCCCCTCTGGCTAAGGAGGCCAGTGGTATCTTGGGCTGCATTAAGAAGAGCATTGCCAGCAGGTGGGGGAGGTAATCCTCCCTCTCTACTCAGCCCTAATGAGGCCACATCTGGAGTGCTACATCCAGTTCTGGGCTCTCCAGTACAAAAGAGATGTGGAATTCTTGGAGCAAGTGCAGTGAAAGGCTACTAGGATGATTAAGGCTTTGGAGCATCATTCCTGCAGGGAAAGACTAAGGGAGTTGGGTCTCTTCAGCTTAGACAGGAGAATGCTTGGGCGAATCTGATGATCTGATCAGTGCGTCTAAGCATTAGGGATTGTAGTGAAGGAGTAACGGGTTAAAACTTAAACAGGGGAAGCTTAGATTGGATAGAAGGAGGAGGTTCTTTATTGTGAGGGTGTTGAGGCACTGGAATGCATTGCACAGCCCCACTGCCTAACCACAACTCTTGAAATGTAAAATGATATGCAACTTTGGAAATTATGAGGACTGAAAGGGTGAAAGGAGGCAATCATGTGAGGAATAAATCATCAGTGAGATAGAAAGACCTTCATGATAGACAGCCTCAGAAATGCAAAGGACTTGTGTGTGTGATAATGAACTGAGATTTCAATGTGAAATGACAGCAAAGGAAAGCCAATATTTTCCAGTTTAGAGCTGCATATGCAGTAATCTCATGATAAAGCAGAGAGAGAGTACTTGCCTCTGGACATCCCTAGTGGAATAACACTTTGAATACAGGATTCACTTCAAGAAGTTACCTTCCAGATAAGCACTTATAAACTACAGGGAATACAGCGACAACCATGAAAAAAAAATAAAAAAAAAAAAATAAAAAAGTGAAGGAACTGACTTATGAATAAACAGAAAATTCTAGAAAATTTGTCATCTCTAGATTGTCTGATGCCTGTAATGAAACAAGTAATCAACAAATGGCTGAAGGATGAAAACCCAAAGAACAAAATTCTTATTTAAATTTAAATTGAATGCAGGAGAAGATAATAGGAAATGGTGCCGATACTATGTTGAATAACATCAATATGTTGAACTGCCTATTTAAAAAATATCCTAAGTTCTTTTAAAGTGGTGACATTACTTTCCAGAGAGAAATGACAAGAACATTTTGATAAATAAAAAAATCCCAGAAGTTTACTTTGCTTTTTTGACACTCAGCCTAGTAAAATAATGAAGAAAGACAGCTCCTGGAAAGCTGGACTAACAGACTTGCATTTCCTCTCCAAACTGATTTTATATAATACCAGCTATTTGTCAATTTTTATTGGAATACGTTTTATATTTCTAGCAACTTTTAGACTGCAATTGGCACTTATTGCCAAATTTGATCCTTGTTTAGAAATCGCTTCTCCAAAATCGATTTGTTGATTATGTTTTACATGAACACCAGAGTTCATGTCTCACTAGATCTTGTATCCTCATAAATACTTGAAAAATGATCATATTAATAAGCCTTATGCTCAAAAGAGAAATCAACCTCCTTGTAAACCAGAACAATCAATGCATATGGATGTCAGTCTGAATACTTACATGCTTGAGTATAATAAATTGTACCGTAGAGAAAAAAATACCTAATTTGATGCTTAATGAAAAGTTATTCTATTTGTTTAAAAAGTTATTCTATAGACTGTAATATCTAGTAAATTGCTAAGCAATTACCTAGGAAGAACTAAGAAATCAAGCTCTAGATAGATTCAAGCACGTAGTGATCGTAAAACTCAGAGCAAATTAAGGAAGAAAATGTCAGAAAGAGAAACATACACTGATGATAGTACTCTTTTTGTAAGTGTAATTTTTGGCTCTTTCCTAGTTGTAAGGGCTTTAAAGAAAAAATTACATTGTGATAAAGCTTGGACCCTTCTATGCAGTAGTTTTTTACTTCATTTTACAGTTAGTCATTATGGTTCGCAGTAACAACTGTCTTTCTCAAATAAATGAAAAATAAAACAAATAAAGCTGTAAAATCTAAGAAATTGAATTATAAATCCTCACCATTTAAGCCTTAACATTTCAACTGTATTATTTGCATTAATGTTTATTTTTTTATATCAACAGAATAATTGGAAGTTCTTTGAAATTCAGAGCTATTTGGTAACATTTAGGTTTCGGATAGACTAAAACATTAAGTTGGTTGATATAACTCCAAAGTAGAATTTTCCAGTCTTTCAAACACACTAAATGAAAGTATTGTAGCTCACCTTACTACTGAAAAAAATTGTTTTTCCTTCTGAGTGACGATTAAGATCGAATTCCTCAATGCTAACATTTCTAGCAAAATTCCACTCTTTGAACAATTCCAGAAACATTAAGAATTTTACTATTGTTTAATTTGTCAGAAGTTCAGTGATAAAATATACAGGAATTACTAGCTGGTAAACATTAATAGAAAAGGCTGATACTAATTGAAGAGTTTTTGCAATAATTTTGTCACAATGAAAGAAAAAAAAAAATTCAGTGTGAATAGATGTTTTCACACACCATAGAAATATTAAAAAAAATAAAGACAATACCATCAAAATTAAGTCTTGGCTATTGATAAGTATGAGACGAAAGAAAACATGACTTACATTCACAGAAACGTAGGGTTTCCTGTCATATCGAGTTCTCAGTATATTAAAAAGACAAATTTTGTTGCTAAAAGTAAGCACATATATCTTTCTTATAGTTTTCATGTTTATGAAAATGCTTCTTGTACACTGTGATATAAATTATATCTCAAAGAGAACAGTAATTTGTCCAGAGAAGCAATAAAAACAGAATATGAGCTATGCAGCATTCTCCTGTCTAGTCAGTTGTCATGGGTTCAGGAGCAGCAGTCATCTTTTCCCTTTAAGTAGTAGCTGGTGAGAACTGTGTTTTGGATTTTTTGGCTTGGGAAAAGTGCTGATAACACCAGTGTTTATAGTTATGGCTTGGAGTGTTTAAACTGGCCAAGGACTTTCTGAGTTTCATGCACTGCCAGGGAGGAGGGGAGCCAGGAAGAAGCCGGGCAGAAGCAGAGACAGGGCACCTGACCCAGACTGACCAAAGAGATATTCCATACCACAGCACGTCATGTCCAGGATGTAGAAACAGAGAGGGTAGAGACCGAAAAAAGATGGTGGTACAGGGGAGGTGTGCATGGCATGGCCGGGATTTGGTATGAGGTGATGGGGTGCACTAGGTAGTCAAGCTCGGTATCAGACGATTGGGGGGCACTGTGTGGCGTGGCTAGATATTAGGTGAAGATCCGTTGTATTCTCTTTCCTTGTATTTTCTCTTGTATTATTATTGGTGGTAGCAGT
>JASSUY010049671.1:0-34757 GCA_032466535.1 Forpus xanthops
CTGCCTCCGCCCTCACCTGCCGTCAGCTCCGCGGGGCGGGCCGCCGGGACCCCCGGTACAGCGCGCCCGGAGCCCGGCGGAGCGGAGAGCGGTGTTCGGTACAAGCGCATCCTGCTGATAAGCGGGTGGGGTTCCCGCTGCTCCCCAAGCGCGGGAGCACGTGTGACATCCAGCGGGAGCTTGGATAGTGATGGTGATTCCCTCCTGGCTGCGGGAATCATCAGCAGAGTGTGCTTACGTGAAGGTCATTCTGCAGTGACTCCCCAGAGGCAGAGAGAACTCCGCAAGTTCAGGTCTCTGCCTTCTCCAAGTGGCAACAGGCAGCCTGGCTCATCTCACCCGTATGTGGGATACCAGAGGCAGTCAGGGATCCACAGGGAATTCTGCACACATTGAATTCCAACAGCGTGAAGCACACTGAGCTGCAACAACGAAGCTCTGCACTTCACTCGTGCAGCAGCCTGAAGTACTGTCAACCACAAGCTTCTGTTTGTGCCCAGCACATCTCCCCTTCCATCCTCTGGCCATTCCTGCAGCACCAGCAGCACTGGACACAGACTGCTGTGCTCAAAGCATCAAAATAGAGTTTTATGGGCTGTTTATGAGTACTTCTTAGAAAGCTGAACTAATACATTGTCTCTGATATCTCCCAGGATCCTGGCACTTACTAGTTGGGATACTGTTTAAAGGAACCATTCCTTCTCAGAAAGACAGCTCAGTCCTCTTACTGCTGCTACAAGTCAGTAACATTCCTAGATCATTTACTGAAATCCAAAGAACATCAATCATCCCTCTCTCCAATTCTGAGAGCTTTCGGGTAACTCTGACTCAACCCAACAACTGCCATCACCTGCACAGTCAATGTCTTTGCTAGCTTTCAGGTGGAGTTTCACATTAGTTACTAGAAAGACAACGTGAGGGAACTAGAGCAACATACAGAGGTGCACGAGGTGCCTCTGCCCACCATAACCTACTGCCATAACTGAACTCTATGACAGAGTTTCTAAGTACCTATTACAAAGAGGTATAAATTCAAAGTTTCACTTACGTATGTTTTTAAAGTGCTTCTACACAGTTCCTTCTCTTTAAACTCCTTTAAAAAGGACACAAATCCAGTTAGAAAATATCCTGCAGCAAAACAGATTCCCGTTCATTCCCAATACTGAAATCTGAAATTGTCCTTAGAAAAGCACCTAACTCTTGATGCCTACCATATCAAACCAGAAATAATTAGCTCAGGGATTTTCCATTCCTCACATACAAACCTGGTCTCATGGAAGGTGTCCCTTCCCATGGCAGGGGGCTGGAACTTCCAACCCAAACCATCAATAACACTCCACTTCTACCACTGAATTCCTGATGTGAGAACCTTCCTATCACATTCAGGGCATGAACCCAGTGACGGCATGGACAATCAATATTGAAGAGGATCAAAACACTCTTCAAAGCTCTTTCCCTTCCTTTGTAGTTGGAAAGTGTCTCCAGAATTCCAACAGAATGAATATGGCCAGGCCAAACACCAATTGCAACTCTGGTACACCCAAGTGTTTCTACAGGAAACACTCTTTAATCCTTTTCAATACTCCCAGTCACTCAACGTTAACATTCGTGGCTACACATTTCATCCTAGCAAGAGAAAACTGTTCGCAACACAGTGACAGGCACCCCAATGACCAACCAGTGCTGCAGAAGCTGCATGGTTTTGTGCCAACATTTCTCAGTTCAGAACAGGGGAGACCAAGTTAGTTATCAGGTAACTATCACCACAAGAAGGTCAAAAAGAGAATAAAGAAAAGAGGCTTACAGGCTTGCATCCTCCATTGCGACTAACCACGCGGATGATTTCTCCTGTAGGAATAAGTTCGATTTGCAGCTCCATTTTTCCCAGGGAAGTTAGTACATCTCTCTATTCTTTATGGATAGTTCTGGTTTCAAAACACAGCAGCACCTGAGTAGCCTGGGAGAAGAGCCTGAGTAACTGCAATCTTGGGTTCAGAGCCCTGTTGTGAGAGGAAGAGATGAACCTCTGTATTTATACCAAGTGTAGGTGTGAGCTGAAACAACAATTAAGTTCAAGACTAGCTTTCATGAGTTACAATGTCTTGAGACAGTTCCAAGAAGCCTGAATTTATGTTCGTGTTTATTGCTGCAAACTGTTGATGTTCCACTTTAGTCCCAGTGGGCTTAGAAAAGTCCGGATGCTGGTTCAGAGGTATTAGCACGAAACAATCATGTCAGACTCTATACACCTACCAAGACATTTTATGTAGAAAAGAGTCTTCCTCTCAGCCCCCCAGATCCTTGGTTTAGAGATAGAGCAATGGAAAATACTGACTGCTCCCATAGAAAGCACAGGAAGTTCCTCAAATTGCTGTAGGACTAAATCATCATTAAGTGAATCTTTGATCATGGCAAAGGAAATTAACTTGTACTTTGCTGCACAAAAATTCCCGCTATGAACATGAGGAAAAGTAATCTGGTGAACATTCATGTAAGACATGTCATCAACTCATACAGTATGTAATCCTAACTCCTCCCTTTGCACACCCTCAACAGATGAAGATGTACTGCTTGTGATCAGGCTAAATGTCAGGTATTACAAGACCTGCTGTGAGGAGACAATTCCTTCTATCTTCTTGGAATAGCCACGTTTGAGTTTTAACTCTACTATAAACCAATTCCAGATGCTGCTTGTCAAAAAGCCACCCAGTGAAGATGAAGGAGCCCCTGGCCATTCCAAAGCAGATACGGTGACCACCACTCTGCTCTGTAACTGAAAAGAGATGGCTTGTCACTGTCCCATGTTTTGTATCTGTAATTACTCCTAACAACCCTTAGCTGTTATATACAAGATTGTTCCAGTCCAGTAATTATTTCCTTGACTACTTCCCAATACTGAAAAAGATTTTATCACATGTGAAGAAACCATCACTGTCACTTCCCCAAACAAATCCACCTAATTCTAAGTAACGTGGAGCAACACATGGAGCAAGAGGAGATAACCTCTTATCTAACCTTCCTATGCAGAGAAATGACAAAGAGGAGTAGTCCACAACACCAGAGCTGTTTAACTGGAATGATTCCGTGACTCAAAGACCAGAATCATGTGCAAAAAAATCCCTCTGAAAATGGGTTACAAGTGAGAACAAGAGGGAATAAAGGTAAGGATAAAGAAAGCAGACAGAGGGTGAAAAATGAGAGAACAAAACAGAAGGGAACATGGTGCAGGGAGACACTTTCCAACTGCAGTTACAGGGAAGCTCCTGTCTGATAAGCAATGCTGAACCATTCCCTGCTAGTGCTGGTATTTGATAACTGTCAGTTTCCAAGAAAGGGTCACAGGTTAATATGTTTGTTACCATATTTTTCTTCTCTTTGTGGTGCCAGAAAATTCTGATTTTCAGGATTTTCCTGCACCTCTGCATTTCCTCACACTTGTTTGCATTCCGAGGTTGTCTTCCAGGAATCCTTCCAACCTCAGCTTTACTCTCCCACACAGATTTCTCAATTGCACATAGATGTTCTTTTAATTGCAGAGACCTTGTAAGGGGAAGATGACAGCTCCACTGTAATACAGGGAATGGGATGCACACACAGAAATCTGATGTTTCTTAACTTGAAGCAATTAAACAGACAAACTCAGTGTAGTTCCCAAGTAGATTAGTTCCCAGAGAACCTAAATGCACACTGCATAGATCCATTGGGTGGGGATTGCCATTGCCTTGGCTCAACAAATTAGCCACACAGAGTGACTTACTCTGCACTACTGTGCCCTACACAACTCTTCAGTGTTTGAGCATATGCCTAAAGAGAGTTAAAGACAGCAAGGTGTGCACATAGAAAACTGGCCTCAACCACTTCTTCCATATTTACACAAAACATCTCCATTCTCTTTCAAGAAAAAACAGCTATAAGGAGACTAGGATATTGTCTGCTTAATGCATGTGTTGTAAAGTTAAAAACCACCATGCAGTGATGAGTACCAGGATCTGTGATCTTTGTATCTTGTTATTGGAGAAGAAATTGCTTCATTTCAATTCCTTTCAAGTAACAAGTCCCTATATCTTAGGACAAAAAGGGCCATCAGAAATACTGTCAGGCAGAGTTCTCAAAAGGCTTCCTCTCTCAAGGAAAACCTAATTCAAGCTTTGTTCAAGTGGCCTTTCCACTGCAGTACATTAATTCAGACAAGTTCATCTGAGTGTCACTCAGTGTCCAAGAGCAGAGAAGGAAGCAGTGGTAGTAGAAACAATGGTTTTTATCTGCATGTATTTTTAGGGTCTAACAAACACGCAAGACATCTTGGAAGTATTTCCTGTTTACAGAGAGCTGCACTATCTATGTGCAATGATACCCTGCACATCCTGAGCTAGCCAGGAATTAGAAATATATGGAAGTCAAATGAGGCTATACCGGACAACATTCCTTGGCAGGCATATAAAATCATAGAATGGTTTGGGTTTTCAACTAGACCAGGTTGCCCAGAACCACAAGTTATCCTTAGATGGAAATGATGTGATAGCAAAAGTATATTAAAACACATAAAATTTAAAATATGAAGTATAAGGTAGCAGATCTTTCACAGAGACAAGAATAAAGACATCTCAAATCAGGCTGTGAAAGATTCACTCTGAAAAAGTGAAATTAGAAGAACCCGGACTTCAAAAATTGAGAAAGCAATTTAAGCATTTTTACAAAGAAAATATCAAACCCCCTCGATCCAAACCAGAATTCCATTCTAAAACACTGGAATACTGTTGCTTCTGTGCATTAAACATGATCAAAGTTCCACGGAGAAAGGTTACCATGCACCAATTCATGCTCCCCACCCCCAAAAAAATGCGTTCGTTCTCAAATCAGCCGAGGCCATGTAGAACACTTCACTGCCAAGATTTATTTCAGTGGTACATGAAAAGAAACCATGTGAATACAAAAACATTTCCAGTGGTTATAACATCCAATGAAAGGTGTTTTAAGAAAATTTCATCAGGAATTGCATCATTACAGGTGATGGAATAGTTTGGACAGCTACCATAGGTAACATTAGTAACAAAAGTGCCCCTCTGTGCATAATACTGAAGAAAGAAGTACCCAGTTGTGCGCAGTGTCCTACTACCACTGAAGCAGATTCAATCACAGCTGCTGCGGGTATTCTCAGTGAAGTCCTGTGGGTCAAAGGATTAGTTTACAAAATGCAGCTTCTGTGTCCAGTGATTGAGAGAGGGTTATCAGCTCTCACATGACATTAAGGATCTTGAGTTCCTTGCCCATGTAAAGCGGCTGTGGGGCTCCCCCTCTGAGCTGCTCACAAACAGCAGATGCACCCTGATTAGAAGAAACTGGATCTTGGTCCACAATAAATCACCAGCTGTGGTCTGGAATACAAAGACCACTTTTCTCCAAGCTCTCCACACAATCTCTTTGCATGGAGCATGCTAACACAGTTCCACAAGTGAAATCAGAGAGAGTACAACTTGAGAACTGCAGAAGTCTTTTGCTATTCAGTAGGGATTTGCCTGATGCCCTCAATTGCCATAAAGTCAAATATCTGACAGATTCAGTGCAAAACTAATTCTTGTAAGACCAGGGCAGATGTGAAAACTGTTTCTCTTATTGTTCCAAAGTGTAAGAGGAATGTATATAGTGTAAACCTCAAGTTTACAGTTTTAATCCATGCAATGAACACAGTCTCCTCTGAACATGCCCTCACTAACAACTGGAAACAATTCCCAACGCAAAGCATTAAGGCTGAGATACTACTAACTAAAAGGTACAGTCAAGTGTTCTTAAACTCCACACTGCAACTGCTTACCCAGTTAGCCTATGTAATAGCTTCCACAGCATACAAAGACATCCAGACCCCACAAGGCTTTATACAGTGAATGATGTAAGCAAGTAACTGCAAACCAAAAGTCACATCAAGGTGTTAACTTCTGATCTCAAAAGAATCCTGTAAAAACTAAGGCTTTGAGGAAAAGAGCACAAAGGAATCCATTGGGTTCTGAAAAAATATTCCAGCATAAACACAACACCCTTTGCTTTGGTCTTCCATGTGAATCAAACTTTTCCTCTTCCATCCATAAGCAATGGAAGAGTGTTTAGTAACTAACTCTGCTTACCACACATAGTAGGTAGCTTGAGGCTGCGTATATGCAACATGGGAGACTCACAAGCGCTCTTTTCCGGCGCTGCACTCTGAGATTCTATGCAGTGTTGGTGTCTCTTCCAATCCTTTCCACAGATCTCCATTTCCTCATCAAGAAACAAAACCATTTCTGAAGCTAACTACCTACCTTTCAGCTTTTTGAAGGTACATAATGTTTCTTAGTCCATCTCCACCCTCCAGTGGGAAGATACATTAAGGTTTAAGCACCTTTAGAAAAACAGGAATTTTCCAAGCCCTATATTGCTATAAATTGCAGAGATTTACAATTTTCATAGCAGAGATGATGCCATGAGAAAGAATCTGTTCCACAGAAATTCCCCATTTACAATTCACATCATCTCTGTAGCAAGAGTATCAATGATATGGCAGAATGGTACCAGGGAAGTACTTAAATTTGACTTTACATTCCTAAACTCATTGTGACAACAGAAACCAGTTGGGGTTAATACCATGAGTTCTGCCACCCAGTGCTTCAGGAATTCTGCTCTGCTCGCCTGGTGTCAAAAACTGTGGAATCCTGGTTACTTTACTTCTCTTGAATCAGAGGGAGAAACACAATAGACAAATTGCTAATTTGCCTTATAAAAAAGCAGGAAATGTGCATTTTGATAAATGTATCTCAACTTGGAAAACTGCGAATTGGAAAATCCTACAAAAAGCTATCAGTAAGGCATGGAGAAAAGGGATCTACCACCAAAAGAGACTTCACACACTCCAAAGATGTTTTCCTGTGACCTGTTGCTACATGTGTTTTCCCAAAGGCAACCAGCTAACATTTGAAAGGTAAATAAAACTTTAAAACCTGCTCTATCTAATAAATAACTTCTTAAATAACTTCATTAAAACTCAAAATCTGGAAATCAAAGATTGAGGGGTTACAGTATAGTAACTATTGAGTCATAAATAAAATATCCTCTACAAAAGAGAAGCAAGCTCAAAAATCTAATAAAGATCACAACTTCCTCAGCTTAAATCCCTGTACTAGAAATGTCTATTACCTTAAAACATACAGCAGTCAGCAGGTGCTACTTCTATGGTTCTTATCCAGTGCAAGACAATTACTCTCTCCATACCCATAAAAAAACCTGTCTCTGCAATAAATTACCTCCTATGAGTTTACAAAGTTTCTGAACAATCCTACCTGTCTTACTCCATCTTCTGATTATAAGCTTTTATTCTTACTAAGACATAAAGAATCATTTGACTCCTGAATCGGGACCACTAAATGCCCTTTCTGCTTCAGAACTCGTCGTGTGATTCCAGATTGTCAGGTCTCTGCATCCAACTGTTCTCTTCCTGTGGCAGCTCCTTTCCCATTAACCTTCTGTTAGGCTGAATCTGGAAGAAAGACAGCAGTTAAAAAACAAATTAACGCATTCAGAAACACTGTTGCCCTATACTGACAATTCACCATTAGAGAAAGATGTCTTACACACTTGCTAGAAACTGAGGAAATTAGAAGTGATGCATCTAAGCAGCAATTATGGAATTAGGAAAATGAAAATTGATATCACTAAACTGGTATCAAAGCATTAAGTGTCACGCAAAAAGAAAGGCAGATGGTGTGTTGTATCCACATACAACTGACACCCATCCTGCAGAGTGCATGGCAGATATTAAGCTCAGAAACAACAGAAATACACCAATGCAGAAAGAAAAATATGAACAGTAGCTCTGAGATATACCAGGAACTTTCATTACTGTATCCCCTAAGGTAATGGAGTTTTACTAAATACACAAGGGACACTTCTGTGCAAATCTACCACAGAACAGAGCACAAGGAGCAGCCTGTCAGAAACTTGTCAGCATTTAAGGTAAGGTGACCTCTCATCTTTATAGAAACTAGGGACCTAACATGACAGAGCCTGAAATTCCAAAAATGAAAGCTGACAGAGAGAAACTCCTCTTATTTCACTACAACAACATGTTATTACAATAGTTACTTGGAGTCTTCTTCATCAGCAAATTCGTTCATGGGACACAGTGGTTATTTTTCTCCTTCTTGGTAGTTGGTGCTACACCAGTGTTTTTAGTTACTGCTTGATAATGTTTTGGTCTGATCAAGGACTTTCTGAGTCTCATGCTCTGCCAAGGAGGAGGGAAAGCCAGGAGGAAGCAGAGACAGGACATCTGACCCAAACTGACCACAGGTATTCCATACCACAGCACATCATGCCCAGGATGTAAAAATGGAGGGCAGAGACCTGGAAGGGTGGAGGTACACTGCTGGTCGGGCTGGGTATAGGTGGTGAGCGACTGTATTATTCTCCCTGTATTTCTCTTGTCATTATTATTATTGGTGGTAGCAGTCGTGATTTGTTATACCTTAGTTACTAAACTGTTCTTATCTCAACCTGTGGGAGTTGTATTCTTTCGATTGTCCTCCCCATAGCCCTGGGAGCTGAGGGGAAGAAAGAGGAGAGAGTGAGAGAGCTACTGCGTGAGTTGTAGAGGCTTAAACCACGACAAGATGTTAGCCAGCACATCTCCTTTGTGCAATCACTTCTGCTGCCACCTCCCCCAGGATTAACACAGCTGCACACACCTATGTTCAGATGCACACAAAATAAAACTCACATCAACATTAAGCAAAGCTTCCAAATTCATTACCTGAAAAGGCTGGCTGATACCAACTACTGATTGCAGGTTATTGCTATAATAGCAAAGCAAGAATTCTCCTCCCACATCTGGTATTTCTGCAGCACTCATGTAAACCTGTCAACAAGAACAAGAACAGGCAATGGGCAACTTCCACAAAGAAAGAAGCTTACAAAAAAGCAATTTCTGCTGTTCAGGACACCGCAGAAGTTAGTATTTACTATTTATAAGGAAGTGTAAAGCTAAATGTAAGCTAAAAAGGATGAATACAGAAGTAACTCATGAAGGGAATACCCCTTCCCATGTTAGTGAGCTGACTGGGCTCAGCAAGAAGAAACTCAGAGCTGTTGCAGAGGAAGAGGCAAGGCCACACAGGGAGAAAGGAGCTAGATGAGCTGCCTCCTGCTGGCAATGCATTACATGGAAGAGCATAATGAACATAACATTATATACTTACAACTGTAATGAAAATCACATAATAAATATTTAGGCTACATCAAGTAACGTTAAAAGATGAAAAAAATGGCCAGTTACTTATTTCAGTGGCAGAAAAAAACCAAAATATAAAAAGACAGTAGTTTTTAATATAATGAAAAGTCACTACAGCAATAAATTCCTTTTTCATGAACTCCCTTAAGCAACATGATCCCACCTGAGAGGGTGTACTACACTACCTGAAGATTACTAAGAATTAGGAAGAGAGATTTTTAAACAATATCACTTCTGATTTGCTTTGACTGGGAAAGAGGATACAGAACTTGCAAAAAGGGATACGGAACAAACAGATCTTAAATACTACTCTAAGTGAAACATTAGAAAGAAATACCACTGGCTTACCTGTTTACCATCTTTGTTGGAAGAAATTTCATCATCCTCTACCCAAGAATAAGTAACATAGTCGTTTATATGCTTGAAAGTCACCTGCAAAGAAAGACCGAAACCATTGGCCTGCTGAAGGAAACAAAAATCTGCTAGCTGGAAAAGTCAAAGTTGTGACAGAAGACTATCAACTACCTTCTCCAGTCACATTCACCATCTTCATTAAAGAGCCATGATGCGATAACATTACCTTGAAGAGGCCAATCCAGTCCCAAGCACTGCTTGGGAATTCAGGCACTGCAGAATAGTTGATGAGAACATCGTGTTCCGCACTCCACTCACCCTCAGGACTCAGTGTGACCAAAGGTTCTGATACAAGAGGCTTCAACTAGACAAAAGAAGAGAGTTTCAAGTGAGTCATGTTTGTCATGCTTTCTGTTATTCAAGTTACTCTCTGCCATATCTGCTGTGGGACCCTGAACTGAATAGAAATAAACTGAAAGCCATTTGTAGACTTCACTCTAATCAGAGTGAAACAGAGATTATGACTTAAACCCAGCTTCCGTAAGGCAACTGAGTAAAAAACAACTTTTTGTTAAGGATGTAAGTGGGACAGCACCTCAAGCCCAAAGGTTCCTGTAACAGGTTTGTGATCGCTGATGCCATAGCTCATGTGACTGATATAATTATTCAAAGTAACAGAAATTGTCTGCTGTTCCTCAGAGAATTCGCTGCCTTTTGGTGCATTCTGGCAGAGGTTCTTTACTCTCCAAAGGATTCTGTCTGTCCACGCTGGCTTTCTTTTCTTCTCACTGCAAGAGTGTAAGGTAAAGGCAAAATCAGAAGTGAAAAACAGCTGCCAAAAGCTTAAACTACTGAGAAAGATCTGCTCAAAGTTGAAAGATTGTCAGATGTATATTAATAAGAGAAGGCAATCACATCCAGGCTTCATTTTACAGCTCTGTTTGATATACTTTACAACCAAGATTTCCTCAATTTGAACTCCATTTATCATAGGTAAGTTGTACAGATTTCTGAAAGAGGAGTAAAATGAAGGGGAGAAGGGAATTTCAGTGGGTTAGTTGGCTTCATACAGGAAATGATACTTTCTCCTAAACCACTCTATAAAAACATGCAACACTGAGATAATGCAGCAATTGCCCCAAGCTTCAAAAGCAGTTATTCAGAGAAAATGGGCATAACCTTACAGAGTACGTAGGAAAAGTGTGAATGATGCTTAAAATCACTCAAAACATTTGAGAATAGAGTTCTTTTAACAACAAAACACAGGCAAACACAGGAAGCTTGAACTAATCAATGCTGTATTTCAAGTTCCACTACATTGCACTAGCCTGCATTTCAAGTTTGCAGGCTACTGCTGTCTCACCATAAAAGAAGAATTCCATCATCAAGACAGTTGTGCCTGCAGCCTGCAAGTGTGCTACACATCAAACTGTAATTACAACTCAGAGTTTCCTTTTGTACCATATCAGTAACAACAGAAGACATGAGCCTTTCCTGGGTCTCTCTGTAGTAGGAGGAAGACTTAATAGCAACTTCCTGTATGGATGTATCACTTCAAATTGAAATGGAGAAAAGATCATACCCTATGGAAGAGGAATTAGAATGGACTGGATTGAATTATAGAAGTTAATGAGCAGGATGTGTATGGAAAACTGTCAGTTTAATATCTATTGGAATCATCATTATCTGGAAATGCCATTTAGTTCTTTTTGGTTTACCCCTTCCCATATCAAGTCTGACTCACGTTTCATAAGGTGGAAAGATTTTAAATGACTAAACTGCAGGAATTCTACAAACCGACAGAAATCTTTGAGCTGCCAGATGTCTGCTCTGCTGTGCAAGAAAATACCAAACCAACAGCTTAAGCTAACACACTCACTGTTTTAGAGAAGAAAAGGTGTAATAGAAAGGAAACAAATCCTCAAAATCCACACTGAAGGTAACAAAATGCTGTGTGCTTCATATAATGCACACTTTTTAAGGAGCTCACCTTGACATCTACTGAGCACCCTCATCCAACCTGCCTGAAGAGCAGCAGAATGCATGCAGTATGCACAAGTATGTTTTTTGGTTTTTAACTCAGCCAATACAGGCTGTGGTTCTAGGAAACACTCTTAGAATGTTTAGGTTTGGATTATTATAAGTACTTTTTGTTAACTGGATTTACTGCTGGTTCTATTATATCTCTTCACACTCAATTACAGTGTAAAATGTCTTTGGATCCAAATGAATAAGCTTCCACTGTTAAGCGCAACAGCAGAGGAGATAACACTGAAGCTTTCAGACGAGTTCAGAACATCTCTGGAGAAAATCAGCTGTCATCTGATTTTCAAATATTTCACAAAAATCAAATCAACAGCTCAGGAAGGAGCATTGCTTTGATTTTGAAATATTTACTGATCTATGAAATCCAGAAAGTTCACTTCTTACTTAAACCAAAAGAGGGACTTCTGCTCTCTGGAAATAAAGACAAAGATCAGTACAAACCCCCTGCTTGGACAGGAACTTAACCTTCTGTTGAAACATAAGACTAATACTTTACAACAGATTTTAGTGACAAAGAAAAACTTTGGAAAATAAAATTAACCAGTTTTCAACTTAAAATAATTTATAAAGACATATTTACATTAACTTGTTGTCAAATGAATAGCTTAAACAAAAATTGTAGCCAGTTACTCTCTTCCCCTTGCTCATTTCTGACACCAGTGGGAACTTTCAGTATGAACAAATGAAAAAGAAGTGGCTTAAGCAAACGCTGGTTTATTCTGTTAATCCAATCTTTCCAAAAAGAAAGCTGTGTTGTTTCACCACTTCCCTCATTCAATCAGCAGACTCAGGCTTCTTCAACCAGAAATACTAATTTCTTCTGTTTTGGCACTGAATGAGCCTAACAGAACTGCCCCACAGCCCAGGTAACCAGTATACTCATTACTAAAGTGGTATTTGGCCAAGCACTACATTCACTCTAATATTCCATGTCTAAACTCATCTCTTATGCTTTTACCTTGTGTCATATACATCCGAATAAAGGTCAAACTTGTAGGTGGGTTTAAAGTGCAGAGGACCCTCTATGAATTCCTGAAGAAATGCTTCCTTCTTTTTAGCCATATTTAACTGCAGAAATAAAAAGTAACTTTTAAAGATTATGTTTAAAACCAGAGCTCAAAAGGCAACTGAGAAAGGAGATGAGAAAACGTCTTCCAAGAAGAATCCAACACCTTGGTCAGCACAATATAGATGGAAAGGTAAATTTAGAATTGCCTCTTTGCTACTGCCAGAACTCCTGATGTGATCTGTTTAAAAGTTCTGTAGCAGTTCTACTCAAAACAAATTAAGCTTCTCTTAAAAATAATTCTTTGGAGAAGAAAAAAAGGAGATGAAATTAAGATGAGGAACAAATCACAAGCCATGATGCCCAAAGAATGCTTCAAACACATGCATTGTAAATAAGTAGGAAACTAAAGAAAAGCAGAAATGGATTGTGATCAATTGGGGGTTATGCCTGAGAAGGGAGAGAGTGAACAGCCAGATCTGCTCCACCTCATGTATACTCTGAACTTGTGCTCATTAATAGAAACTCCAGAGGCAATGTTAACTACAGTGTTTGTGTGCATTAAAAACAAAACAAACCAATCCCCCAAATACATTAAGACATGGTACCTGGTCCTTCTCCCAGAGCAGATTGTAACGCTTGTTGTTTATTGATTCCCGGACAAAGTGTATGCCGTAATCCGCAATCCGGAAGTTCAGATCTCCAAACCAGAAGAGAACACTTTAAAGAAAGGCAAAAACCCAAGGAAGATTTATAGGAACCCATTAGCAGGAGGGAAGAATTCAATAGAATACAAGCCATTACTCTAATTAGGTTCTCTAATCACTTACACTACTTAATCTGCAGCTTAAACAACACACATTAAGGAGCTACAGATAAACTCACACAGTGGTCATCCGCTGCTAAACAGGACCTTAAGGGAATTGAAATGTGAAATAGATCACTTGAATTCTTGCTGCTGGTTCATTACTGCCTGAAAATTAACTTCTCCCAATGACTTCCACCTCCATCACAGGGAGAGTTAGAATTAACTTTTAATGGTAGGTAAAATCATTCACAAAACTCTCAACCTTTGCAGCAGTTGGTTATGTTAATGCACTAACTCAACAGCTCTGATTTAGTACCTTGGGAAAGCAAGGATACATCTTGGGTGTTCTACAGTTGTTAGGAAAACAAATTACTCCAAAGCATTGGAGTGTATTATCAGCAATGTTTTAAACAACAGGAAAGCTGTTTTTTTTTTAAGTAAATTAACTCCTCTTTGGAAAGAAGGGAGGAAGATAGCAAGCTTTAGGATTTTTGGTATAAATGGGCTATGGCTTCTGAAGCTCCCTAGCACCAGACGTGCAGTACATACACTAACAAATTTAATGCAATTCAAGACTGGAAGAGAACAGTCATGCGAAATAGACCTCCATCTTTCAGGTTACCTTTTCCACACAGGATTCAGGGTCAAGGCTGAAAAGACATTCAAAATAAAAATGATGGACAAAATCTTCAAACTCCAAACTCTTCAGTCTACCATAGAACACATAAAACCACCACAACCAGAAGAGGGTCTGAACAACTCACTCATGTTCCAAGGCACTTGGAATATTCTCTCCTTCAAACTGCATTTCCAGAATTTTCTCAAAGTCATCCAGTCGCTGCTCTGTGTTCTCCATGTGAGCTGGCAAGTGGCAGTTCATGAAACAAACTGTGTGACCATAGAGGGACATGCGAATGGTGACTCCTCCTTTGTTGCCCTGGTGTAGAAGATGGGAACATTGTTTTCTGCAACTACAATCAACACCTGCAAACATAGCTATTACCACCACCTATACTTCCTTAAGTCTTGCTACTTAGATTTAAATGAATTGAATTTCTTCCTACAAAAGCTGCATATCAGTTAATAAGGTGGTGAAATTATGGTCTGTGCCATGCACTTGCACACAAGGTTCAAACAAGTGACTCTCACTACTGGACAGTGTATTCATTTTTAAGTAACCCATCTATCCTCCTTCCCACCACGAAACCATTCAGAGGCACACACCACCATAAGGAACCAAGTCTCAGATATTTCCTCACCCAGTATCCATAGAGGCCTGTGCGTGTGAACTGGGTGTGAAGGTCCCGTATGAAAGGCAGGTGGACATGCTTCACAAAGATCAGAAGTAGCAATCCCTGCATGCGAACAGAGGAGAGCTGGAAGAGACACAAAAGAGGGACAGGTCACTTCCAGGGAGGTATTTGGAATTTGTTTGGTCTACTTCATAAGAGCTTTTAGAAGCAAAATACCATAGCAGAAGTCATGCAACTCCCTCACCAAGCCTGGCTTCAGCACTGTGCTGTGAAGAATACATCCTTATGGTACACTTGCTTATGAACAGTCCTGATGAATCTCTCAACTAATCAGTTGAGAGAGTAATTAGTTTCAACATTATGTTACAAATCTGAAGTGGATCTCAAAACACACGTATTTGCCTAAACATCTTTAAGGACTTTTCTTCTGCCTCATCAACCTTTTGTTTCTATCTGTCTGTCTGTCCAGGAAGAACCAAATCCTTGATTTTTCACCTATAATAACTGAACACCTATAAGACCTACACTAGGAGCAGCTTCTTTAAATTGAAACATCCTTCAGCAGAAAACTCATCATTCTAAGTGCCATTAAAATGCCTATAAAGCACAGTATTTAATTCTGGGTATTTGCAAAACCAGTAAGCTGCAAATAGCAGTAACTCTTCCCTGCGATGCCTATAAAAGCTGATTTACCAAGCAGTGCCAAAGATATTTAAGATACTGTTTGGGTTTTTTGTGGTTTGGGATGTTTTTGCAGTGTGTGTGGAAACAGTCTAAACAATCACGTTCTTCATTAAAAATGTATGAACTTTATAATGGTCCTGGCATGAACGACAAAATTCATTTTAAGTGTTAGTTTTAATGATAATGATTCAATTTCAAATGCAGACATTGAAATAGATGAATTGTAGTCCAATTTTATGCTGGATGAATTTAGAGAAAGATTACATTAGGATAAAAGCTGATATTAAGAATAACACTGTCTATGCAAATGCTGGAAGTACAGGAACTCAGCCCTGATTTAAAACAGAATTCCTCCTTTCTTTGCCGCCACATCTATACAATTAAATGAGTTCAGAATCTGTGTTAATGTTTTCCTTGAACCCAACAAAATACTAGGCAGTATATTGAAATGATGGATCACAGCTACTTAGTAATGCATAAATATCTGTGTCTGTTCAGACCTTTGGAGTAACCAGTATTCTCCTTTCCATAATCATGCTCAGGAGATACCAAGATCTTTCAGTTCTTTTATTTGCTACATTTCATTCTGCTGTGGGCCAGTTCTCACGTTATTTCTCAAGATTCATATGAAGCCTCTTGTCTCTGTAGGTCTTGAGCATCCAAACACAATCGATCCCTCCTCTGCTGGAACCAGGGCTGTTCTCACCAATACTCAGTGCCAAATTAAGCAAAGAGCTTCCATAGAGGGGACATGATTCTGTTTATGGGAAAGAATTTACTGACTCCAAGCCAACACAGCACTCTGAAAATAGACCCTGTTATTGAAGGGGCAGAATGATCCAAGGATGACAAATACCCCTCTACACACAACCTTGTCACACGTCAGCAGAGTGGGTAACTGCTCCTCTCCTCCTCTGCCAGCTTCCTAGATAAGTCCTAGCAGTTCTCATCACTGCCTGTGTTGATTCTGACCTGGCCTCACAGTTGCCTTAATGTGAAGAGATGATCAAGTCCTGCTGAAAACCATTAGGTGGCAGCATCCTTTCATCAGTGTGTCCAAAGGACCCCATTTCTAAATTGGAATTCAAAATCAACCATGCATTCCACAAGGAATTCTTTAACTGCCTGTACACAGGGCCTGAATGTTAGCCCACAGCCAAATTTTGGCTGTTTATCAGCAGTGCCTTACACCAGAATGAACAATGCTTTTTTCTTTCTTCTTATAAATCCCTATGGGACCTCTGTTTTGTTTAATTACAGTTAAAAGAATGGTACAACTACTGAGTCTGATTGGCATGCAGTCCATTATACAGTAATACAATCATCTCAGCAAAATCACCCTGAAATACAGCTTTAGAAAACCAATATAACATTTAAAAGGTTTCTCTATATTAGAGAAATTCAGGATATCCTCCTATGTTTATTATTTGCATTATTAATATGCCCCAGATACTACCAAAAATCTTGTCATTTAAACTACCAGAGTGCTGTTGACTGTAAATTTACATCATGTCTCATTTTAAATCATCTTTATTACTCTGTTCCTTGAGAATGCATTTATATTATGACAAGGGTATTTTTCTATTTATCACAGGTTCTGCAGTACTTCCACAGGCTGTTGCCAGTGTATCTAAGTAATCTCCTGGTGCTTGTAAGCTGAGCTTCAAAAGCACCAAAATTGCTCAACTATTCCAAATGAGAACTAAAAATCCATGTCAAATTGTTACTGCTAAAATTAAGGTTACTGGTATTAGTAGAGAAAAATTAAATTGCCTTTATCAACAAACCAAGACAAAACAAGTGTGATGAAGAATCACTTCTAACATATGTGCACCATGGAAGTGATTGACACCTGCAAAAAACACAGACTTATCTTTTATGGAGAGTTTGACAGGAAAACACACCTATATGGAGCTGGGGAAGACATTTTCATTCACTGCTGTGACACTTAAGAGATGGCAACAATTACCTTGATATATCCCAATGGAGACAATACAGTCATGAGGAAAATGCTCCACGGATCATCAAATGCCAAGTCAGACAGGAAATTTGTGATTTTTGAGTTTACCTCCTGTAAACTGAAGGCATCAAGATTACTCACACTGTATCACTTGGTTTTGACAGCATTCATACAGCCTTTTCAGAACACAGACCACAGCATCTTAACAGGGCTCTCTCAGCATAACTCAGAAATGTCTTGCTGTTCAGTTTCTCACTGACAGGCAGTTTAACCCATCCACAATCTAACACATCTAACACTAAGAAAAGCCAAGTTAAAGCAGCTTATATACAGCAGAAAACAGAGTTTAAGGAAATGCTAGACTCAAAAGATGTTTTAATAACCTGACTGCCAGGTCACAGAATCTCAAGAGAGTTTGTAAAACATGATGGCAACTTGTGCCTAATAAGGTTGGAGTAATATGTTTCAAACATGCTGAATTTTGGATAATTTTCATACCTAAATGAATATGCCTCCACATGCCAACAACGAAAACAGCAGCCAAAGACTGTGTTTGGAAAAGAAGATATTCTGTATTTTGTCACAAAACAACAGCAGAAAGGAAAAGCTTCTCTTGCTATAAATCTCTGTTCTAAGTCACTAAGACTTCACCTTCTGTTAGCAGTAATGTCAAACCATCTCCTAGACAGTGACTCACATTGCAGTCATCCCAAAGCAGACATAAAACTGTTAAAATTAAGCAGTATCGCAATAAACTTACAAAGCAATTTCTTTAATATACATAAATATACACTTACCCTATAACATACATATCCATAGCTGCGCCCACTGCATCCAGCTGAAGTAAACTACTGACATCAGGAGGCGGCGAAGCTGTGCCCACATTCCAGGTAACCAAGTGCAGTCTACAAAGTAAAATCACACAAAACCAGTGCTAAAACTGAAATGTGAACAAGTAACCAACCCTAAGAGCATCTGATTTCCCCACAGAATTTCTATCTATAGAAAATAAAACTTTCTGTCCCTTTTGATCAGTTAGAAATCTATTTATTAGCTAGCACCACAAACCCGGTCAACTAGAGGGAACAAAACCTGAATTCCTGCCATTTATCCTTCAGCTTTTTCCCCCAGAGAAGGAAAGCTTCATCCAGAGTACGGGAGACTTCTTCATTAATTTCATCATCCGAGCTGATGTCCTCTACACAAGCCATAAGCTGGGCTACTCGCTGTCGGAGCTGCAAGCGGCCACTGGACCCTGTGCTGCTGAAACTGGCGGACCGGCTACGGACATGGTGCAGGCTCTCCAAATCGGATAGGGACAGAGCTGCTGAATCTTGACATGCATCTTCATTGCTGTGGGATGCCATGTACTCCAAAAAGTAACTACACTCTGAAGGACCAGCTCCTTAAAATCCTGAGTATATAAGAAGCAGATGGTCCAGGGTCTTCCAGATCAAGTTTGCAGTTGTATGAGGCGCTTTTAAAGCAACAGGACAAATGTAGATGCAGCAACGCTGGAAAAGACTGTAGCATTACCACCACACTCACTGGGTTGTTACAAAAGCTGCAAACACATCCTATGTCACACAGAGAATTATTTCTTCATAACAGATTTAAGGTGGTTAATTCTATAAGCTCAAGATTTAAAAGAATTTATTGCTGATTTGAATCAAATCATGTGCTCCAGCTGTAGGCTACCAGAAATGTAATCTCCAGCTCCCAAGCATGCAAACACACAGTTCTGACCAACACCAAACGGAGCTGCTGCTCCCCTCCAGCACTGTCAGAAACATTCACGTGTTCTCTGACTTGTTTCTTCATAAGATGGTCATTTCAACAGAGTTCTAAAAAGGGGATTCACTTTACAGTCAGTCTTGTTGCAGGTCAGACAGACTTAAAAGACAATAAGCTGTTAAGGTTCCATCCATCTTAGGGTCCTATACTATCAGTTAATAGTTACCTATTAAATGATAGTTAAATAGTGAATCCCATCAATACATCCACTGTTAGGGACACATTTTTATCCCACAGCCTGTTCAAGGCAACACAATGAGCAACAGCTGGAAAATGAAAGCCTAAAACACCAGCCTAAAATGATCCGTTATTTCTCTTTGCAGGACTACACTGAAGTCAGACAAAAGCTCTTCTAAAACACATTTCTAGGGGAAAAAAAATATAGGAAAAGGTATTTCTGTTGCAAATTTAATTTGGCCAGAAATGTATCACTTGGGAACACTGCACTTACTATTTCTGTAAAGGCAATAACCCGATTAAACAAAACTGAAATCATAGTGAGGTTATCGCTTATTACTGACAGAAATCATATTCCTTAAAGTGCTCAGTATCCACACTGGAAGAACAAGAGAAAACTGCAGCACCAGAATTTATGCCAAAGGTATAACTGGTAAAAACGACAAGAACATCCCTAATAGTCAGTTTCACTGGACATTATAATGTCTGCAGGAAAGACCTAATCGTGAGGGAGCCTTGGGTGACATGGTTTAGTGCGAGGTGGGTTGGAACTGGATGATCTTAAGGTCCTTTCCAACCCAAACCCTTCTATGATTCCACGAATATCCATGCACCTGCAAAGCACCTAACCTGCAGCATTCTGAAGTCCCAAAGGTCTGCTGATGCTTCATGAGGCCACAGCAGTGCTGCCCATGGCAAGGAGGGAACATCAGTGACACCAGGCTTCACTTGGTGCCACAAGAACAGTCTTTATCAAAGGGAAAAGGCTCAAACTCTTCAAGAAGCTTTCCCTATCACCAGAGCCCAGGCTCGGGTACACTCTCTACCAACACATTCCTAAACACAAGCAAACTACTGCTTCATGGCGCCGATTCCCGAAATGATTCAATAATTAAGAATCTTTTATGACCTCAATGTTTATAATACAGCATTACAGTGAACTTTAATATCTTCGAGCAAATTTTAGTGCTGTTTGGTGTTCCTTTATTTTCCCAATACAGACATTATCATTTAAGCAGCGTTCCTGCACAGAATCAAGCCCACAGTGTGAGACACCACACAACCCATCACCTCAGGAGATGAAACTTCTCAGCCTCATGAGGTGCTACATGAAGACGCAACATAAAATCACTGTAAAATCAGAAGCCAGAGTTATTTGAGCTCCTTTCTCCTCACAAAGCGACAGATTTGAGACAGCAGCTAAATTAATCGCATTAATGCCCTCATTAAACCTAAGTAGGTCTCTGACAAGTCCCAGGGACCTAAACAATACTCAGTAAGCCTCCCAGTCCAAACGCTTTCAAAACAATCAGCTTTTCTTTACTCCGTATGACTATATAACACCGCCAATTAGCGAAACTCCATCTTAATGAGCAAAAACCCAAGTTTCTCTAATTCCGACCTAATTGCTTAACGACCTAGCGACTTTTCCCCCCGTACTCACCCCAAGCTCCCCTCACACCGACCCCTTAGGCCGCCCCACTCACCTCAGCTCCCTCACGGCGCCTCGGTGCGCCGGTTCCATGCCCATGGACCCGGCCGGAGGCGCTGGGAAGAGGACACGGGACAGCCCGGCCGGAGGCTCTGGGAAGAGGACACGGGACAGCCCGGCCCGAGGCGCTGGGAAGAGGACACGGGACAGCCCGGCCCGAGGCGCTGGGAAGAGGACACGGGACAACCCGGCCCGAGGCGCTGGGAAGAGGACACGGGCCAACCCGGCCTCCGTCCCCGGGCCCGGCCAGGCCCGGCCCGCGGCTCCCCTCAGCGAGGCCACGCCCACCTCCGGCAATGCCCGGCGCCTATTGGTCCTCCAGACAAGGGCGGGACGGAGGAAGGGCGGTGGCGCCCCCAAGCGTGTGGGAGGACTCTGGCGGGTTTTGCGTATACTCCTCCCCATCAGCACCCAAAAACAAAGGAGACGTAAAAAGCTCTGTCTAGTATTTTATTAGATTTCGTTTCCAATATGCCTGTATTGGAAGATTTAGGAGACAAAAAAAGGCACAAACTCACATTTAAAGAAACAACGAGATAACCTAACCCATCCTACAAAGTGTGTGTCGCCAAAGGAAAGAGCATGATGATGAGCCCAGCAGAGAGGTGCAGTGGGGATGGACAAAGCAGCCCGAGGTGAGGTACCAGGCTCCGGACCGCAGTGTGGACCAGAGAGGGGGTCCCCAACCAACCATCACCCTACAATGCACCAACAGCCCAGCAACAACCCCTCTTGGAGCCGGGAGGTTGAGGGGTTCCTGCTGAAGCTGATGAAAGACACTCACCACGCATCGAGTCGTGATAGGATTTGTCTATCCCGAGGCCGAGGGATGCTTTCACTTTGGATTAAACTGGAAGGACAGAAAGCAAAGGGGCAGGGAAGGGTGGAAATATCCAGGCTGGAGTTGCTGTGTCCTGGTTTCTTCCCATTTTTCCCACTAATCAGGAAAGCTTTGTGTAAAAGCTCTCACTCTGAAATCAGAGGATCAGAAAAGGATTGCAGGGTGGAATGTTACAATCTGCTTCCACAGCGATTAGCGGCACCGGCTCGAAAGCCTCTTGGATAACAGGAATTGAAAGAACAAGTGTGCTGTGTTGTATTCCCAGGTTGTCCTCAAGTGTAAGAATCCCTCGAAACGTAACACACAAACAGGAACAGAAGTCAGTGCATGAATTCTCTGTTAAAAACGCTCGCAACTCAAAGAACTACGACTGGGGCCTACGCTCCTAGAATACTTCTGCAACAGTGAGAGGAGATGCCATGAAACCATCATGGTCCCAAAGAGCCTTACGGATTAAAATGCGGTTTCTTTTGAAGTATTTTACATGAAATCTGGTTTACTTGTGCCTGGTGAGAGTGCTAAAAACCCCTCCGAGCCCACCCCTGCCCCACAAAGCCAGCTGAGGTCACTGAGAGGAGCCTGCCAGAGTTACTGGTACAATTCAGAGCTTATTGCACTTCGACATGAGTAAGGCAAACAGAGCAAACTAAAACTAAAGGGATAAACTGCCCCCCTCCCCCAGGAACCAAGTGCCATCCTCTTCCCTTCAGAGCACATCTCATCTTCCCTCGCCCCTTCGGATCCCTTGTTCAGGATCGTTTCAGGATCTCCTGCTTGCAGGAATGTGAAGGGCTGAAGGAGCCAACACACCACAAAGACTCCTCAAAGGTGATGACAGAGCCACGACTGTGCTTGGCATTGGGTATTTCATCTTAGTGCCACCAAAGACAGAAGTGGAAAGTAAAGTGATTGCTACTAGGAAAACATGAAGGATAAATCAAACATTGGGCCTTAGGCATAAGCAAGGAAATTGGGTTTTCTTCTCATATGTATTTAATAAAGCAGCATTTCTTTGATTCTGATCTGCTTATTTGATTGTCTAAAGCTGATATCAACATAAAGGATAGTTACAGTAAGTATTTAAGTTCATTAAATAACCAGAGCTCTTTACATGAACTGTGTCTTTTGTGATTTATAATAACCAACAGATATCCTAGAAAACAACTACAGGTCTTTAAAAGTTGCTGTTTTTGTAGTAAGAAAGGAGATATTTTAGTCAGCCTTACAATGGGAAGAGTATTATTGCTGAGCAGAACCACCAACCCAGGCATCTGGATGGACTCAGATACCAAGACTTCACTTGTACCCCAGCCTTTGCTACATCCCAATTTGTCTAGGAAATTACATTATTATTACTGAGCCAAAATCATTTTAGCTTTGTAAGTTATGGGAAGTTTTCGTAAATAAAGAACCAGGAAGAAGCTGCAACATGTGCCAAGCAACTTTTCATAAAGATTATGTAGAAGTGACACATGCAGCTGAAGGATAACAGAGCAACAGAGGCCAAAGGGACCATATGCCCCTGAAGTGGAACTCAACGGTTACGTGCTGAAGGCCCAAGCACGGGGATGCTGCACGCAGCTTCTGCACAGTCTTTAATTCATGTGTGCTAAGACAGAACAAAGTAACACCGTGCAGAAGCCACGGCTCACAATTCATCACAGACCAAGAACTATATCTGGCTACTCCTGATTATGGATTCAGGTTGCATGCCACTAAATTTCTTACCCTGGGAGCAAGGGTGAGAGCATAGCATTTTGTGGAATAGTTCTGCACTCTAAAATACTGACAGTTTCCCTCTCCAAACAGACTCTGCAAAGAATGGCAAAGGGCTGGGCAGGAACAAAGGTGGCAGTTTATCCCACTTGGAGGAAAAAAAAAAAAACAAAAAATATAAAAAACGGGGGAAAAAATAATAATTCTAAGTCACCACATCACAAGACTATTTTAGCTAAAAATGTCACTTGGAAATCAAACAGGGCCACATGGAAATTGGTCTGAACACAATGAAAATAAAGGAGGGAGGAGCCGTAAATACAGCGATCTCTAAGTTGCACGTCTTGAAGGAGCTGCCTCCTTTGTACACGTGCTAACGTTGGAGTGCTTAGTACCAGACGGTCTATTTGCTCACAATATTAAGGGGCATCTAGAATTAGCTATGGGAGATTTAAAATCGCCTGCCGGTTGGATAGAGAAAGGCTTGATCCAGAGATGGTCCGTCAGTCAGAGTGTGGATTCCCTGGGCCTTCCTGACGACTGTCTTGCAAACTACAAGAGACAAGAGGAAAATGTTTTAGAAGCACTCGGGAAGAGCAACTGAACCTTCAGAAAGCAAAGGTGGGGGGACACACTGTCACCATGGCAACACTGCATCACTACACTTCAGCACTGATTCAGAGCAGAAGTTACAACACAGCCTAAAAGTGACAAACAGAAGTTGTGATTTAAACAGCCTCACAAGTCCAGAGGCTCTGATACAATCACCAACTCATTGCTCTAAGAACTGAGCATGAAGCAGGAGGGAACTAAAAAGCTTTAAGTTCTATTAAATAAATGATGTATACCTATCAGAAGACACTCCTTTGGATACTCCCTCACACCTTATGTTCCCCACCACCAAACAACCAGCAGATAACAGAGGACAAGCAGAGGTAAACAGAGAGTCCTTGACAGCACTATGGCTGTGCCTGACCCCATTCTTCCCCAGCATAGCTAGGATGGTGGTTTACTGCCCTGGAAAAGTTGTGCCTAGTGACTTGGGTATCTCTACCTAAATGCGCCATCTCTTCTTTCTCCTGCCTTCTTAATTCCCTAAGGCTCTTTCTGAACAGCATCTAAGAAAAGAATCACCAAAACCAAACCCAAACTGATGACTCAATTTAATAGAATAAGGTTGAACATTCTCAGCACTGCTCACACGTTACCATGCAGAACACAGCCTACAATGCATCCTGGGGATTTGGCCAACAAAGGCAAATTCATACATGCCCTCCAGTGTGATAGTCCCTCCCATGCCAAGTTAACATACTCAGAGGGAAAGAGATAAAAAACAAGCCAATAGCTTTTAAATCACCATTGCTGCTTCTCCTGTGATGTGCAAATACTACTCCAGGCCTTGCTCCATTAGTAACTACTGTTAAACAATGCAAGAAATACATTTCGAGCATATCTGCAAAGGAATTTTCTATTTCAAATATATTCTAAACATCTGCAGGTCCAGCTTACTCTTCTGGGCCTGACAAAAGTTGCTCTGCAAGTCATAGGAAGTAACATATGCATTGCAGAAATAAGAATAGTGGTGAAGACTACAAAATGTTCTAACACATTTTTCTGACACTTTTCCCTCAGGCTTTTCTTTAGGATAGCTCTGAAACAAGACAGTAAAGTCAGTCCTCAACCCAGCAGTGACACAGGTTCACTAAGAGACCAGTTAATACCAAGGTTTGTCTGCCAGAAGCTACGAACAGGATCATTTCTTACCCAAATACATTTTTTTTTTCTCCTAAATAAAGCAACACAGAGTTTTATCAACCTGTTTTGATACCTACAGTGCACAGGAAGAAGTCATGTTAGTCATCTGCAGCTGACATTCCTTTCACTGGATCTTTTTCTCTCATCTGAAAGAAGAAACATTATTCCAGTGCTGATTCTCACATGATGTGTTAAGCTAAGGTAAGCAACTTCCTTTATGTAAGCCACTGATTATATCTGAGCATCCCAAAACAGAGTTTGGACATATGCACGTGCAGGGATCATTTGTGGTTACTAGGATCTGGGACCATTACCCAAAGGGCAGAGTGTACATGAAGCTATAATGACAAATCCTGAAGCATGAAGGAAGAGAAGGGTGCAGTGCAGGACACAAATCACAGAACAATGTACTCATTCTTACCAAACCCTGTTACATACTCCCATTACCTGCTTATAGCACTTAAGAGCTAAAAATCCTTTTACTGAACTGGGTTTTTTGGAAATTAATGAGGACAAAAAACGACCATTCAGCTCTGGGTAAAACCTAATAGAAGATATTACAGCAATAGAGGAATCATTGCCGCTCATTACCTGTGGTTCAACACATTCACTGGCTCAACAACAAACAGAGGGAGAAGTCCATAATGACTAGAAGGAGATGCCAGCACAACAGAGTCATAGCCAATCATTCAAACCACAAGCAGCATGACCTAAATAGCAGCAGGACAATGCACACTATGCTATGACAGTGCAGCAGTCTTTCTTCTCTCCACTGCACTGGATAGCAGCAGTGTCTCACCCAACCCACACCTGCCCTGCTTTTCCACTGACCTCATCCAGCTGTCTCTTGGTCTCCTCTTCCATCCTACGGATGTCCTCCATAGTCAGATCAACCCACTTATCCAGCCAGCAAAAGAGCTGCCGATGGAAGTTTGTGAAGAGACGCTTTTCTTGCTGCAAAAGGAGGAGGAGGGAGGAGTAAAACATACAAGGAGCTTACTCAGAGGGCAATTAATATGGATCTAACCGGATTGTAACAATTATCAGAGATGTGTACACTGAAGCACTGGCTCCCTCGCCTACCTTTCTGCGTCGCTGCCACAATTGGAAACTGGAGCTAGCTCATTTGTATTCCTTTAACAGAATATCTACAGCCTCAAATCCACAGGGAAATGCTTTTTTTTTTTTTTCTCCCCCAAGCCTAGACAGAGCATTGAAGGAAATAGTGAATGCTTTAGTAATTCCCTTTGATTTGACAGTATTGTACCGACTGAATAAAGCACTTCAGGTTGGGTTTACTTAAAGTGTAATGGTTGGCCTGAAGGTGCAGAGAAAAGGAGGAACAGAACAGAAGTATTTCTTAAGACAACCATTACTAAAAACTGGAGGTTACCAAGTGTAAAGGGTTTGTATGCACTCATCTTGCTTTTTTTCTTTTACAGTGACCTAAAAACAAGCCTAAACTTGTTTTCCACACCCAAAAGCCTAATGTGCAGGAGCTACTTCAAGTTAGGAGCAATTTACTTCCATTCTATAGGAGCCAAAATCATTATATTAGACAGGGGGACACAATGCCTTTTGGAGAGATTGCATTAAGGAAGGACACTTCAGCTTTACCAATTATGGTTTCACATCTGATAACTTGCTCTCATCAGAAGCAGTTCGACTACTTTGACACAACTATGTAGCTGAAGAGACACTCAGAAGGAGAAAAGGATTCAAGACACTGCTTTGTTCAGGGCTTTTCTTACAAGCATTTGAAATCCTGCAGCAGCACAGTCATTGCCCTTCAGGGTTCTCCTTAGGTTATATCACCAGAGAATTGCTTTTGCAGGAGCAGCACTGTACTTCATTACTGTTAACCACTGAGCAGTCTCCATGCTCTGAAGTCATGGGCATTTTATGAACATTGCACCTACCCAGGTCCAGCATCCTTCTGCAGTTCATCGGTTAAGCACTCTGCTGCAGAAAAAGCTCTTTTCAGGACACCAATTACTCATGGTTTTAAGTAATGAAGTTTCCCACCATCTGCTTATTTTTTAACACAGGTTTTTAAAGCAGCAGAAGAGGAGAGGAAAACATGACTAGAGCTATAGCACTTGCCAGAAAGATCCTCAGCTGATCAGGATTGGATAACTGAAGCTGTAGGTATCTACCCACGTCTTGCCCCTGACCAAAATAACCCTAGTATACAAGCATATCTCATCATCCACAAATCAACTACCAAATGACCCCACTTCTCAGGCTGATCTATTAAACACCACCAAACAGCCAGTTTACCTTCATCACCTTCTTACATTAGACTGAAAATGGTTCAATAGCCAATTCACAGAACAACCAAACTGAATCCCACTTTAACTGCTTGCAGTGTACCATGCAGAGGCCTTGACTGTATTGCCTGAGGTGACATGACTGGGTTTCAAATTAGTATCACCAAGCAAAATACTCTATTAGCAGAAGCTGAGGTTCCAGAGCAGGTGGGAGATGATGCCTCATTTCCACACCTCTCCCCATCAAAGAGCTCACTTACCTTCTGTATAAAGTTCTCGACTTTATTTTGCAGACCCCACCACTTGAACTTGACTGTTACCAGTTTGTAAGCACACATGTATGGACAATCTGTCTGTTTGCCCAGCTCCTTCTGCAAAGACACAGAGACATTCGCATCAGGACTCGGGTCAAATGTCTCCAGGAAAGCAGCTCCTTCAGTCATAACTATGAATCCTTTCCACAATTCCTCATATTCGTCTTGCAACCTTACACCTTACTTGTTTTGTACTGACAAGTTCTGTCACATCTTTTCGCTCACTCCTTTTCCATGATATTTAAGATCATGATAAAAATCAACCCTACTTTCCCCACAGATGGCTTTCCCTCCATTTTGAGAATGGATTATTCCTTCCTCTCCTCTATTATTTCTTCCATTGAATTTATGTCTTTCAGTATCTTCACTGTTAATGCCACAGCAACTTAGTTTCCTTAAAAGTCTTCTGGAAAAGTCCCTCTCTAAAATCTTTGCCAACAGATGATATCATCCAAGTCATCCACGTCATTATCAAGCCTTAAAGGAAACTCCACAAGGTTTGCAAGATGGACTTCCCTGCTTCCTTTTACAGGAGCAACATCCACTCTTTCCAACCTCAGCTTCTAGGTAGACCTGCCAGAGATGAGACTTACACACTCATAGCTCCCCAGCTCCCACTCAGGGTCCCTTTTAAAGACTGGCATCATATTTGCTCTTCTAGAATCTTGAGATTCCAAGGATTTCAGTGAAAGGTTAAACACTGCTGCTCATAACTCTGCTATTTCATCCTTGAATTCTCCCGGGTGAACCCTTGGGCTGAACACCAGACAGCCCTGGTGATTTCATGGAACTCATTCTGTTTGTACCAAACTCTTCCATTTCCTTTAACTCCAGAACAGATCAGTAGCTGAGTCCTGCATTTCCTTCCACAGAAGTGAATCCAGTGGTTTAGATATCTATCCCTGGCTCCAAGCCCCAGTATCTACACTTCAGTCATGTAAGCTGATACAGCTCCTGATTTCATCCAACACATACCTTCCAGTTGGGACCCAGAGGTCCACGTCCAGTCTTGACAGACTTGAATTTTGCTGGATCTTCTTCTGCCTTGTAATCCTGTTAGACAGACACAGGAGATTTAACACAAATTATCCCACTCTTACCCAGCTGCTCACCACCACAAAGGATTTATGTTTCTGGTGGGCAAAGACTAACCTCTAACTGCCTTCACAAGAGCTACTGTTTTCAGACTTCAACATTAGGTCAGGCACTCTTCAAGGAAACATATTTCTGCCCCCTGTGCTGTGTCCTAGACCTATGTGAAGAAGTGGTAACAAACTGATATGACCTTTGCAAGGACTCCTTTGGGGTAAAACTATCAGAAGATGTGTAAACCTTCAGGATAGGTTTCCTATAACCACTCATTCTTTGGCAGCTAAATACTGCTGCTGCAGAAAATAGCTATGTTTTCTGGAGCTGTGATAGCTTGGATTTTTCATAGCACTACATCAGAATGATGCTTACATATTGCACACCAGAAAACAAGTACAGACAAACTCACAGCATCACCAAAAAGAGAGAGGCATCAGTTATGCCCCTTATTACACAGGAAATAATTTACGGCATTCCAGTCCTGCATTTGGGGTGCGTACTCTACTCATACCCTCAGTTCAACTGAAATGAAACCAAACTCAAATCATCATCAGTTTAGTGCCAAAAGTGATCAACTTGTAGCATCTTCTTCATGAGTCTTCTCCTCCAGGTATATTTTCCTTTACTAGTACAGAAACATCCCTTAGTTTCTGACAGTAACTGTGACAACTCTTAGAAAACAGGATTACCTACATGAACTCAAGACACACTTGTGAAGACAGGGGTCAGTTTCAAAAATTACCCTGTAAGGAAAGGGCAGTGTCATTTCTTGCTATTCAAGCATTATAATCAGCTGCAGTGCTGTAGAACTACATACATACACTGTTTTACAGACAGCATTTACATAGTTTTTAGGAGAGCTCTTCCTCTAGCTTGCTTGAACACATTTAAGGAACACTTTTCCTCCTCTTTCCATCCTCTCATTTGTCCTGTTACCTGTTACCATCCCTGAGAACACAGTGTGTACATTATCTCTCTTTTAGCACAAGGCCTCCCACACTAGGGAGCTCTTACCCACCTACCATACCTTGGGAAGTACTTGACTCCGATCAGCAATGTCTATATAAATAGCTTCTACACTCTTCCATACATCTGGCTCCAGTTTATGAACCTGCAGTGAAAGCACAAGACTAATGTAAACAATTCCACCACAGAGCAATCCCATTCTAAGATCACAAAAACCCAGATGGAGATGCAGACACCCAGTGTTCCCTGTGCACATACAGGCAGGACAATGTGGTGAACACACAACCTTCTATAGAAGTAGAGATGCTCACACAGAGCAAGTGCTTGGGGGACAGTTTTGTGCAGCAGATTATGAGAAGCCAGCAAGAAAGAGTCTCAGCCTTGTTAGTGCAATAACACAGCAGACAGCTCCACACAGCACCTATCTAATCTAGCATGGAAGGCAGCACTGTGACATTAAAGAGATGAATAAAACACATGACACAAGTACTTACATTCTCTTGTGTTCCGAGATCTGATATATGCCAGGTTTCGATTTTGATCAGGAAATCATCCTTCATATACTCATTCTGTCACCAAAATAAAGCTTCGTGTTACTCTTTGGATATTTAACTTGTCTTCCATTAGCTAGATTAGCAGCAGGAAAATCAACTCCAAGAATTATACTTGACTGGGGTTTGATTTAGGGAACATGAGAATTATCTGTAAACACATCATTGCTTTTAGTAAAATTGGTGGATCACTACATACATAAGATCAAACAAACCACAAGTCGTTCACTGAAAAACGTAAGTTCCATCATTTTAGCAAAACATTTGGGGTTTATAAGTAGCTTTTGCTTGAAAGGACAGTATCTGCCACTTCGTTTAGAGTTTAGAAAGGATAACATAAGCTAAGTAGGCAAAAATTGTCTTTTCAAAGAGATTATTGATCCCGCACCAAGTACGTATTTGTACACAACTCTCCAAATGAACAGTATAAAACTGATGCATTGAGAGCTTTTGCCACTGGGAAGGGAAGGGACAAGAAGCACAATAAGCAAAACCACTTTCCATTTCTCATGATTACTATGAGTAGAAAAGGACTTCCAAAGGTAACCCTATCCTCCCTCAAGGGAGCAGAAACAAAAGTGCAAGCCAGCGAAACACTTGGCATGTAAAAAGGAAATATCAAATTCAGAAGGTTATTAAAAGGGACATAACTGTATCAACTAACTTTCTTTTAATCCTTTATCTAGGTAATGGTACAGTCCCATCGTGAAGCTGAGCATTGTTGCAATAAAGATCTCTGGCCCTAGTTACAAACTTTGTGGCTGTGCCACAGTTGGTAAAGGGGTTAAATCTGCATCATTTTACAACAAAAGCTAAAGGGCCTTTAGCTCGAGCTGAAGACCTTCTCCTACCCAAACACTTCATTTCAGACATTACATATGCTTCCATAGAGCATCAGTAAAATCAATACTTACCGTAATAACTGGTCCAAGAAATCAACACATGGAAAGAAAAAGATACAGTACTTTAGTGCAAAAAGAATGTACAGCAAGCACTGCCCTCCTCCCACCACCAGCAAACCAGGGGCAACTTCAGCTTCCCACAGGGCTGCTGAGACCACCCCACAAGTCAACAAAGCCCAGCTAACTTCACCCCTTTCTCCTCTGGAACTCCTCAGACTTGGAGAAACCCAGAAGAGCAGCAATTAATTATGTACTGCCCCTTCTGCTCCCTGGCCTCCAGCCAGCTGGATGGAAAGATGGAATAAGTATGTTCAGCTGATGGGATATTACCAGTCCTTTCTCAGCTTGCAGATAAGAAACCTCTCCACAGTTCAGAGGCAAACACATGCTGGGTTTCAGGCCAGTGCAGACCTCATCACTGCTGCCCACAGTAACCAGAGCCTCTGCATCTCTACTGCTCCTGGTAACCAAACTCCCTGGATAGTAAGGCTCAATTATTCAACACAGAAAAGCAATTTAAGAACCTGTAACAGTCAGCATCTGCTCTACCTGAGCCATCAGAGCACGTTAGCAATTCTACTCGAGAATAAGGGTGTCTGAAGCTTTGCTGGCTTGTTCTGAAGTTTCACATGGGCTTTACTACGAAGGAATTTTGGTTTCAGGGCATCATTACAACTTGTGAGTTCCCAACCCAACATCATGTAGGCGGAACCACCCCATATCACTTACCACGCACATCCAGCTATCCGCATTCCCTACTGCTGGGCCTTGGAGTGACCTAAACCTTTAACAACTTAAAATGTGCTTTTTACAGCAATTTAAATTAAGAAGGCTTCATTATTTAGCCTGACATGTTGCGGTGGAGGGAGAGAACAAGCAGAGCTGAGGCTAATCTTTAAAAGGCTGAATTTCATCTCAAAGAACACTTCATTATTTCTCTAAGAAAGGGGGCTTTTTCCTGCTAGTCCTAACAAAAAACAATAGTAATTGTAAGCCAGTGTCTTCCCACCTTCCAACGTCTCTGTGCCATGACTATGCAGCTGCCTTAAAACAGGTTCCTTCACCTTCCTAATCTCTGTGGGGAAGACCTCATTTGTAAAGCAAATGAATCCCTTTAGCAATGTCTATTAAAACTCAGATGCTCAGCTTTTTACAAACCAAGGCCTGCATTGAGGCACTGCAGCAGCAACTCCTACACTCTTCAGCTGCAGTTCTAACTCCTCAATTGCTTGACATTTGGCCACGGGCCATGCTGACACTCAGCAGAGCGGAGCACACTTTCGATTGCTTTTCTACCAACATTTAAGAAACATTAATATTTAAGTCAGACTGCAGAAAGAGAACCAAGAACACTCCTTGGCACCAGCCCACAGTTCTAACTATTAGGCAACCCTCACTTCATTTCTACTGGAGAAGTTGTAAATGCATATGACAACAGTCTCATTTACAGTTCATGCTCTCAAAGGAGCTAAGCAAGGATTCCATTCACAGCACAAAAAAAAAACATACTACAGCACATGTGTGCAGAGCTGCAGGGAGGTATAAGCTAGGCATTTAAATTCCCTCAACCTGCAGTACTTATCACAGAATCATAGAAAGGTTTGGGTTGGAAAGGATCTTCAGATCATCCAGTTCCAACCCCCCTGCCATGGATCACACTAGATCATGTCACCCAAGACTCCATCCAGCCTGACCTTGAACACTGCCAGGGATGAGCATCATTCTTCTTTGATAATGGTATATAATAGGTATATTAAAGTAATAATTGAACTTTCCAGAGGAAGTATAAGGAAATGTAAGAAGGATGATCTCATCTAATTAAAAAATATATACCATGCGGCACAATTAACGAAGTATGGCTTCATTCAAGTTTAAAAGGCTCTGTGTAGTAGCTGATGTGCTCCAGAGAGCAGCACGCTAATTCACCTTGGTCCAGGAAGGCACAGACACAAGTACCACTAGCTCCTACACAGCCAAATCAGGTTTAGTTCTTGCTGTGTCCCCGTCTCTTAGATTTCAAGCGCTGGCATGGCTCTCAGCCCTCTCACTACTTGGTGTAAGCCAGCCTGCCATGATCAAAGATTCACATGAGGCCCTCCAAGTCTTCTCACATAGGACCAAAATACCCAAAGTAAAATGATAATGCACAAGCAGCCTACACCACACTTGGGCTCCTCCCTCCTGCCCAGTGCTAACAAGTGAAGGTTGCAGCAACTTTTTGGAGCTCTTCTTGATTCATGTCAGGCTGGCAGATTCTCTAAACAGATTTGTCAGCCTCCGCAGAAAAACTGCCTTCTGCTCCAGCCCCCACTCACCAGCACTTTATCTCATCTCCTAGCGGTGTTTATTACAGTTGAGGATTTCTTTGGTTGGGTGTTGTTAGCATTTCTAACATACTAAAACCTGAAACGTCTTCGACTGCATTGGAAAGTCTTGTACTTGATTTTAGTATCACTTTTAAGTAGAGTTTTAGCAGTGTTTAACTGAAGGATACGAAGCTAAGGGTGACAACACAAGCTAACCCCATACCTTTGATTCAGAGAAGAAAAAGAGGAGGAGATGGGTAAGGCATTACTTTTAACAAAACATACTACAGTCAATTTAGACCTGTTTCCAAAATTTAAAGCATTAACGGAAGAGCTATTTGTGCTTAAAGCAGTTCACTGTACTTAACATGGGAATAAACCAGACATCTACTGGCTAATTTAAGTAATATGCAGCCAGAAAACTGCACAAAAATGGGAAAGCCCATGGCAGGGGGGCTGGAACTGGATGATCTTAAGGTCCTTTCCAACACCATCTATCCTATGGCTCTATGAATTAATGTTGTTTCAGCATCTTGCATTATGTGACACATTAAAAACTTATTCTGCAGTTGATGATTGAATTTTGCATTTGAAATATCCACTCCACTGCTGCTGAAGTAACGTTATCCTCCCCCACTGCAAAGCTTTTTCCTGCTTTTAAAAGGCTTCATTTAAAATTCTCTCAAGTAAATGGTTGAAAAAATACATTTTTCCTATCTCGCGTTTCAAGGCCAGTTGGGATTTTTAAGTTTACAGTTCCCATAGCAACTGTGCCACTACCAAACAGCAGCAAATGTATCCTTCAGATACACAAACAGCATAAACCACAGCCAGAAACACTATGTGAGTTTGGAGGCAAAGTCAAATTTGCAGCTCCTACAGCAACAAAGACCAGAAAAACAACAGTGGTTAAACATAGTAAGGTTTGGGGTGGAAAGGACCTTAAGATCAGCTAGTTCCAGCCCCATCCATCATGGCTGGCAGCTTCTGTGAGGATCAGTGCAACACATCTATGCCTTCAGTAGGACTAACATTTGTTTCTTGGTCTGTTCTTTCCCACTGTCATTCAGCAGCAGCACATAGAATCATAGAATAGTTAGGGTTGGAAGGGACCTTAAGATCATCCAGTTCCAACCCCCCTGTCACAGGCAGGGACACCTCCCACTAAACCATGCCACCCAAGGCTATGTCCAACCTGGCCTTGAACACCGCCAGCGATG